>CM069903.1:180857453-181138239 GCA_036172215.1 Camellia granthamiana
CTAGATTTTTCAATTTTCTTATAGGCTACTCCTTCTCAGCCTATATATAAGTCTTTTTTATTGTATTGTTAATTGTCTCATTCAATATAATATACACAGATTTCTCTTTCTCTTTATCTCTCTATTAGATATTGTAACATAATATCAGAGCTATAGTGTTCTGCTTGGTTCAATTCATCATCAAAAAACATCATCACGATATTTCGATACTATTCCACTACTGTTTCAGCCATGATTGTCAACTTGCAAAACAACCCACACTTTACCCTTTACCACTAGTACCTCTATATCTCATGCACTTTTTGATCTCATCTACTCTGATGTTTAGGGTGAAGCGATCTAAATATTTTGTCATTTTTGTCGATGATTTCACACGTTTTTTTTGGTTATTTCTTATGAAATCTCGCTCTGAGTTACACCAAATCTACTATGATTTTTCACAAATGGTCAAAACTCAGTTTTCTTCCACCATCAAAATTTTTCGTGCTGATAATGTCCAAGAATACAATGAAACTCATTTTTGGAGATTCCTTCGTCAAAATGGCACACTTTCTCACTATTCTTATCCTGATACAAAATAGTCGTGTTAAGCGTAAATATCGCCATATCTTTGACACCATACGTGCTCTTTTAATCTCTTCTTCTTGTCCTGAGCGTTTCTGGAGAGAAGTTGCTCTCACAGCTGTCTACACTATCAATCGTGTCCCTTTCCTTACCATCAACAATCACACTCCACATGAGCGTATGTATGGAACATCGTTTGTCTATACTAGTCTCTGTGTGTTTGTATGTGCCTGTTTTGTTCTTCTTTAACCACATAGCATTTTCAATTAGAACCTCGCGCCCGTCAATATTGTTTCTTAGGGTATGGGATTTAATAGAAAGGCTATTGTTGTTAGGATCCTCTTTCTCAGCGTCTTCGTGTCTCTCATCATGTGGTATTTTGGGAATACAAGATGATCTATTCTATATCTAAGTTTCATTTGTCCATACATCCCATTACATCATTCTTTACAGATCCTTCTCTTTTGTTTGATGAGCTTTGAAAAATCTAGAAATCCCCTAGATATTGATTTGTGATTATGTATCAATTTTAAGCAGTAAATAACAATCCCAATCAAACAATCAAGACAAATCGACATAATGATTTTAACATGGAAAAACTGCAATTGGAGCACCTCCAATTGTGATAAAAAAAACCACAAGCAAAAGCCATAAAACAATCCACTAACAAGGCTAAAAGAATTACACAAGTGCACTCTCAATTACCTAGCAAATCCACGTCCGAATTGAATCGACCCCTATATGCCTTTTCCACCATGGTCTTCACCTCAGAATCGTCTTGCCCAACATTCAATCCATAACGCCGATGTCGAATCCACGACAGTGAGCCACTCCAGAATCCACCAAAGGTTCAGGCCCAAATTCCACGGAATCCATCCAGGAACAACTTTCTCTCTTTTGTATAGAATAAACAAACAATCCTTTGATGTATACTTCTTAAACCATGAGTTAAATACTCAATTAAACAACAAAGAACACTAGCAAAATAGCCCCAGAGAAAAACCCTAGAACCCTCAAAGAAGATTTGGAAGCCATAACCCTAAAAACGGATGAAACCATATATTTATAGAAAACTGATCCAAGATTTCCGCTCGAGCACATGAATGGCCGCTTGAGCGGATATACGCTCGAGCGCATGAATGGCCGTTCGAGCAAGAAAAAACAACTCCCAGTACCTTTGCAGGCGAGTGAAACTTCTGAAAGGTCGTGATCTCTGCTCGAGCACAGGAATGGTCACTCGAGCGGACAAACAACTTCGACTGCAATTTTGCCTTTTGCTTCGGGGGCACTGCCTCTCGACCTCGCCTGGGCGCTGCCCTGGACCTGCCAAGGGGCACTGCCCCCTGGATCCCTACGAGTTGACTGGGCAGCTCGATCCCTGACATAGTCAGCGAAGTGGCAAACATGATAGGATTAAGATCACAAACTCCTCTACATAGGCATAATTCAGGTTGGATTTGCATCTAAAACTCATAGCCTCACTGAAATAAAAGACCGAATAAAATTACAACTGAAAGGAGTTTTGTATGGGATTTCCAAGAATAAAAACCTAACAAGCTTGATACAGACACTACTTCTGATATGCTAACTCTGGCCTATCTTGAGGATTCTGCTCCGCCTCCTGGTCTTGCTGATGCTCCACTCCCTGAGCCTACTCCTGCTCTATCTCCTATCATTATTCTTTCTCATAGTGCTATCCATGCATATCTTGATTCCATTGAATCATCTTCTCATCCTATGGCACCTCTTTGTCAATCTACTCAAGTAACATAACCTCTGGCACTTCTTCATGATTTGATTGTTAGTTCCACTACTTTTTCCTCTTATGAACCTATTTCCTATCAAGAGGCTTGTTCTAACCCTTTTTGGCAGCAAGTTATGACTAATGAACTGTAAGCTTTTGATAAAACTCATACATCGGATATGGTTAATGTTCCTCCTGGAAAGAGTGTTGTTAGTTGCAAATGGGTTTACAAGATCAAGACCCATTCTGATGGTTCTATTGAGCGTTACAAAGCTCGTTTTGTTGCCCGGGGGTTTACTCAAGAGTATGGGATTGACTATGAGGAAACTTTTGCTCCTGTTCTTCGTCTGACTTTAGTTTGCAGCTTACTTGCAATTATTGTTGCTCGCTACTAGAGTCTTTGTCAAATGGATATTAAGAACGCATATTTTAATGGTGATCTCACAAAAGAAGTTTATATGCAACCTCCTTCTGGTTCTTCTCTTCCTCATCCAAAGTCTATAGACTTTGTTGTGCTTTATATGGTTTGAAACAAACTCTTCGTGCCTGGTTTGCCTATTTTAGTTCTACTATTTGTGACTTTGGGTTCTCCTCTAGTGCCTACGATTCTACCTTACTTATTTGTAAGACGGAGCGTGGTACTGTTCTTTTTCTTCTCTATGTGGATAATATGATCATCACTAGGGATGACACAGTGGGTATATTTAGTCTCAAACAGTTCTTCAGTCACCAATTTGAGATGAAAGATTTGGGTTTGCTTAGCTACTTTCTCAGCTTGGAAATTTATCATGATCCTCCTAGTTACTTTCTTACCCAGGCCAAGTATACCTCTGATCTTTTGGCCCGTGTTGGTCTTACTGATTGCAAGACTACTCCTATCCTCGTTGATTCTCAAACTCGTTTCCTACTTCTTGATGGTCACCTGTTGTTTGATGCTATATCGTTAGCTAGTTGGTAGTCTTGTCTATCTCACGATTACTTATCCTGATATTACTTATGCTATTCACATTCTCAGTCAGTTAATGGCTGCTCCTCACTCTTTGCACTATGATGTTTTGGTTCGCATTTTGCGCTATCTCAAATGAACTATGGGTGACTTTCTCATTGTCTGCCATAGTAAGAAGCAAACTCTTATTGCTCACTCTAGTATTAAGGCTGAGTATCATTCTTTTTCTAAGACTATTCAGGAGCTTGTGTGATTTTGTTAGGTTTCTTTTGATATGGGGGTTTCTGATTTTGCTACTACTAACCTTTATTGTGACAATTAGATTGTTATTCAAATTGCCCATAATGATGTATTCCATGATTGCACCAGGCATATTGAGATTGATTGTCACTTTATACGGCAACATGTTATTAGTGGCACTGTTTGTCTTATCTTTGTTATTTTTGCCAATCAGATAATCGATATCTTCACTAAGGCTCATCTTCCAGGACATTTTTTTGCCTTGTTTTCCAAGCTCAAGTTGATATCTACATTACCATCTTGAACTTGAGGGGAGTGTTAGCTATATATAGATGTCTTACCATATATTGTGCATTACCATAGTTAACTTTCTTGTAGGTTACTCCTTCTCAGCCTATAAATTGGTCTATTCTATTGTATTGTTAATTGTCTTATTCAATATAATGTACACATATTTCTCTTTCTCTTTATCTCTCTATTAGATATTGTAACAAAGGGTGACAACTTTATTTATGGGAAAATGCTATTATACACACCTATAAAATGGGTAGATGGTTCAAAACTTACACTTAACTAAAATCAAATTGGTTCATAACAAAATATCATACAAGCCTCCAAACAAAATTATCAAAATCTAATATATAACTTTGATTCTTAACAAAACGACACAAAGCCTACTGTAATGACTTGGGTTTATAACTAAAACTAATTTATATCATTTATGTCACAAAAATCTCATATCAATCACCATGAAGTTTAAATAAAGAATATATCTTTTGGGTCTTGAGAACAAAAGAGTTAAAACTTGAGGGCCTTTGAAATTAAAATAAAAATAAAAATGGTAGACTCAATTTACTTACAAAAACATCATATTTTTTGTTTAATTTAGGCTTAAGCCAGCCCTAGTCATTGATTGTTAAAACCATCTCAAACAAATACTCATCATTTTTGTTTTGGGGGATTGTAACATTGCTAAAAAAAAAAAAAAATCACAAAACAAAAACAGCTTCAACTATTACACCCCTAAAAAGACACATATGATTTGTATCTAATAACAAAACCAAATTACTTCATAACAAAAACATCAAAAAAGTCTCATACACAAACACTACAAAGTGGTATAAGTAAAACAAATTTGGGTGATAACAAAAGAAGACCACAAAAGTATCACAACCAACCATTGCAAAAGTGTCATAACGAGTTACACTACAAATTTAACCATCACAAAATCTCATAACCAAAGACTAACACGAGTCATTATTATGACCATAAATCTTCATATGGCATATGATACATACCCTGTGCACCATAAAGTTTGCCAAAAAATACTTGAACTTCAAGTGAAGATTTCAATGTTTTCCCCTAGTACATGGGAAACAAAAGCAAGCAAACAAACAAGACAAAAGAGCAATATCCGACTAGGACAAACCACTAGAGTTAGAGAAAACCTATTATAAATTTCCAAATCTAGCTTGGAGTTGGCTTCCAAGGTTAGCCAAGAAATAATCAGCTACATTTCTTTCTCTCAAAACACGAAAATTGTCACTTGCTATCTTCTTCAGTATGTGAGCACAATAGGACCCACGTGAAAGCAATGTGACACCTTTGGTCAATTAGGATACCTCTATAGAGGGGACTTTAGTGTTAGCATGTACATTTTTATCTATACCTTTTGTAGTGGGGACTCTAGTGTCAGTACAATTGGATTTGAACCAAACCGAACCAAACTTCACTCCAAGAGGGGAAAAGCCGGTTCCAATTCCTATTGACGATATGAAGAAACAATTCGACTAGAGACCTTTGATATGATAGCATATGTTGCAAATTCCAAGAAGACCAAAGAACATCCAAGCAACCACACTACCAAGAAATCTAGAATGCTACCTAAGTTGAAATTTGGCAACTTATAGTTCAATATAACACAAAAAATGACATAGAATCCAGTCGCAGTAGCAAGCATAAAAGCTCGGAATAAAAAGACCATTCCATAACCATTTTCCATAGTGGAATCACTGTTAGAAGAAAACCTGATAAAAACCCAAATGTGAACAATATGAAGGAAAAGAAAGAGATGGCCATATGTTGTGGTGCAATATATCTCCAACTTTGAGTATGAGCTTTTCACACTCAGCATGCTGATTAGGCAAAGTGCAAAGAGCTACAAGTATAGTAGTTGCCACTATGCCACCGAATCCCACCAACCCAACTTGTTTTGTGACGAGGATCGTTTTGTTTGCATTTGTATTGTTCTCTTGATTGCCACTTACTATGGCATTCTGATGATCCACAGGTTGCGTCCCATTATTTTTAGGTTGAATCTAAATCATGTTTAACTATATTAGACAAGCTTAAAATATTTAACTCCAATTTGGCAATCGAATCAAGGTGTACTACATCATTGTTAAGGTTTTCTATTGATAATTAGGTTTTTTACACTTTTATCAAAATTTCGCTTATAGCACACTCAGAGAAAATTCTATCGGTTTCTTTTCTCAATCCAAATAATAAAAGGCCATGTGTTTTTTGGGGACAAATTTAAAAGACTAATTACACAAAATTTAAAAGAAAGAAAGAAAAAATTGTGCAATTTGTGCTTGTGCATGAAACTCAGAGAGAGAGAGAGAGAGAGAGAGAGAGAGAGAGAGATCTCAGATACACCTTCTGTTAGGGTGTAAAGTATATTTGATAAGAGTTTGGGCAAGCTAGGAACGGAATTTAAAAAGAAAAGTAGGATAATAGTGTCAATATGATAAAACTTGTTTAATGCAAATGATTACAAGTCTAGATTTCTTACATACAAAATGTGAGCACATCAAGCTCTATTTATAGGGCTTCTCCACTGACCTATCCTCTTCTGGAGAGGTCTAATTTTTCTATGTGTCACCTAACATCATCATTATACATCTATAAAAATCTAGATACATGTATATATATTTTATTATTGTTCTTATTTTATTTTGAATCTACTAGATATTTTTAGATGAATATCTTCATAAACTATTTATTTATTGTTCTAGATTTCTCTAGATTACAAATTATATTTTAACATCCCCACTTGATTTGTAATCTTCATGCATTCTTGAAATTGTAAGAATTTTTCTATTGGCACTGCTTTTGTCATGATGCCTTCTAAATTGCTCCTTTATGTTGACAAACTCCAACTGGATTTTACCTTTGTGTACACTGTCTAAAATAAAATGATGTTGCAGTTCAATGTGCTTTGTCCTGCCATAGAATATTGGATTTTTGTTCATTGCAATGGTTGACATGCTATAACAATAAATTATAATAGAACCTTCATTTTTGTGCTCCATATCTGAGAGATTCTTCTAAGCTAGATTGCTTCACAAGTTGCATCTGTAGCTACAATATATTCTACTTCTGTTGATGATAGAGTTATAATCTTCTGCTTCTTGGAACTCCAAGAGATAATTTTTGAGCCAATACAAAAAATACACAACCTGATGTACTCTTTCGATCATCCAATGATCTTCCCTAATCACTATCAGTGAAGCCAATGAGTTTACTGTCATTTTCTTTCACATACCTGATGCTGAGTTTCTTGGTCCCTTGAAGATACTGAAGGATCCGCTTTGCTGTTGCATAGTGTAGCTTGCTCGGCTCATGCATGAATTTGGAAATAAGATTTATATAGTATACAATGTTTGGCCTTGTATTAGCGAGATAATTTAGTGAACCAATCAATTTTCAATAGGTGGTAGCATCGACTTTCTTTGCTCCATCATTCATTTGCAACTTCTCGTTTAAAGAGATTAGAGTAAAAACTGGCTTGTAATCAGATAGATGAAATTTCTTTAATAAATCTTCAAGATATTTTCCTTGAGAGATAGATATTTCTCCCTTTGGCTGCTTCAATTGAATATCGAGAAAATATCTCATAAGTCCCAAATCAGCCATCTCATACTCCTTCATCATGGCTCTTTTAGATTCTTCGACCATTAATGGTTTAGTTCTTGTATATATTAAATCATCAACATATAGGCAAACTATAAGAAAGTCTTGTGTACCTCCTTTATTGATGTATAGTGATAGCTCACTTTGGCTTCTTTGAAAACCATTTTGACAAAAATATTTGTCAATATTGCTGTTTCTAGGCTTGGGGTGCTTGCTTTAAGCCATATAATGCCTTCTGAAGTCGATAAACCTGATCTTCTTTGCCTTTGATTACGTACCCTTGCGGTTGTTTAACATAAACTTCTTCTTTAAGCTATCCTTTGAGAAAAGTTTATTTGACATCTAGCTAATATATCGGTAGCTCATTTTGTGCAGCCAAGGCAAGAACAGTTCTTATTGTCTCCATGCGAGCAACTGGAGTAAATGTAATCTCCCCTGTGATTTCAATAATTACAAAACCTCGTCTACTTTTATTGACAATATCAGGATTCTCTCACTCCGTTAATTTAGCACAAATGGTAATTGACTATCCAAAATGACCATATTACCTCCTTTGAATTGAGCGAGAAGATGAAAACTATCAAATCAACCAATAAGCTATTTAAAAGAAAAATTTTCACTCACCCCCCTAAGGTTTTGCATATATATTATTAAAGAGTCTGGTATATTTTAACATAATATTGTAATAATTTAGTATAAGACCCTAATAATATAATACATATAAGACTTATTTCACACTATATAAATAACAAAAAAATTATCAACTTTAATTAATGCATTTATTATTTAAATTTCTTTTTTCTTTTCTTTTTTTAAGTTAAAACAAATGGATTAAATTTTTTTTTCCAACAATTTTTCCAACTTATTTATTCATATGTAAAAAATGATTTATCTCTAAATTATTAAGACATTATTAAAACATTTAATAAAAAAACCTTAATTTTCATTGATAAAATACTTAAAAATAAACAATCTCTCTAAAATTAATATTAGATAACATTCTAATAATTTAATATAAGCCTTATTCTACACTACATAAATAACATAAAATTTATCATTTTAATTAATGCATTTATTATTTAATTTTTTTTAGAGTTGAAATAAATGCATTTATTTTTTTTTCTCGGCAATTTACATTACTTATTTATTTATATGTTACAAAATTATTATTTTATCTTTTCTCAATGTTAAGTTCAATTTTTTATTTTTATTTTTGCGCCATTAAACTTCTAGTTGATGCATATTTCAAAAAACGTAAGTTAATATTTCTTATATGATTAAATAAATTAAAAAATATATATAAAAGTAAAAAAAAATCTTACCTCATCTGAGGTTATCAACATTAATCTTAACTTTAAATGCACTAAATTTAATTTTCCCCATTAAATATATATGAAATTATTATTTATTTTTCATAATTTTTCAAAATATAAATGTAATTTCTTGACTCTATTTTTTTCCACAAGTTTTTGAACTTTTATAGAAAAAATAAAATAAAATTTAACCATTAATGAATGTGAGAAATTAATTCTAAGATTTCATGATCTTTCATTCCCTATCTACTAATTTTAATTTATTATGAGATGATTATATTTTTTTTACTTCTATATTTATTTTTTAATTTTTTTAATCAAGTAAAAATATTAACCTGCATTTTTTTGAATATGTATCAACTAGAAATTTAATGACTCAAAACTAAAAATTAAAATTTGAGACTAATATGTAATTGAGAAAAGATAAAATAATAATATTTGTACATATGAATAAATAAATAATGCAACTTGTCTGAAAAAAAAATGAATCCATTTATTTCAACTTTAAAAAAAAAATTCATGCATTTCTTAAAATAATAAATTTTACGTTCTTTATGTTGTGTGGAATAAGTCTTATATTAAATTATTTAATTGTTATCTAACATTAATTTTAGAGAGATTGTTTATTTTTAAATATTTTATCAATAAAAATTAAGTTTCTTTTTTCCATTAAATGATTTAATAATATTTTAACAATTTAAGAGTTTTATCTAATATTGCATGAATTTTAAGAATATCATTAAATAATATTAAAATGTATATGGATATTTGATAATATATATGTAAACTTGAGAGAGGTGAATGAAATTATTCATTCGAATAGATAAGACATCTAAGGGGTAATTTCGTCATTATTGGTATGACATTAGTATGACATCAATAAATTCTATTAAATAGCCTAACGAAGGATAATATTAGAAAATCTTGATAATAGTTTTAAAAATAAAAAATATTAATGTAATTATTAAAACTATAAGAAAAGTCTCAATAATTGTTAAAAATCTCAAAAGAGGTAAATTTACTTTACCTGGAATCCGCTCACTCACTCACTCAATGAATACTCTCTCTGTTCTGCATAGAACTGACATGACAACTTATCACCCAAAATCCAAAATTGGACCTTTGTCTATTTGAAACGTTTCATCAAATCTCTTACAATCTCACGGGAAACACTGATTTGGTTTGAAGGGTGTGTGTACATTTACATCTTATAAGTTATAAAAATAAAATGATATAATTTTATACTTTTATAAATAATAAAAAAAATATTATAACTAAATATAATATGAGACATAATTAAAAAATTAAAAAATTTGTGAGTGGTAACTAAAATAATATCATAATTAAAGAAGAAAAAATTAGTCATAATTAAAATATATATATATATATATATAATTAGAGGTGTATATAATACACCATTTTCAAAGTTGTACATATTAGAATTTCCCTAATCTCACACACTCACTAAACCTTATTTCCTTATTTTCTTGAGCTTCAGTACAACTAGAAGGTGCAAATGTGACTTGTATTTTTCTTGTCCACCAAGTATTCGATAAAATGTGTCAATGGCACATCTACTATGATTTTGTTGTGTTACGCAGAATTTTTTACTTTTTGAAATTTTTGGTTAATAGGATTGAATTTATGAGACTTTGAATTGAAATAACATGTTTCTGGCTTTACAAGTTCTCGGGAAGTTCTCTTTGAAGTTTATTTTTTTTCTCTTTTTTTGCCAATTATTTGAGTGTTCTTCACATTATGCTCCATGATTCTCCACATTCTCCATCATCTTTTTACATGTGTTTAATGATTTATAATTTTTCATAACCTCCAAATGAGTAGGAGAGTGGCACGTGTCCTACAATTATAATGTAACGCCCTCAAAAAAGTACATATAAACCCATCATTCTTAACATCCATAGACATAAGAGAAATAAACATATATTCATTTATCAGAGTATACATTACAAAAGTATTACATGTTGACAACTGAAACATCTAGAAATCCACTAGATATTGATTTGTGATTATGTATCAATTTAAAGCAATAAAACAATCCCAATCAAACAATTAAGACAAATCGATACAATGATTTTAATGTGGAAAAACCACAATTGGAGCACCTCCGATTGTGATAAAAAAAAAAAAAACCACGGGCAACAGTCACAAAACAATCCACTAAGAAGATATAAAGGAATTACACAGGTATACTTTCAATTACCTAGCGAATCCACGTCCGAATTGAACTAACCCCTATGTGGCTTTGCCAACCCCGTCTTCACCTCGGAATTGTCTTGACAATGAGCCACTCCAAAATCCACAAAAGTTTCAGGCTCGAATTCTTCAGAATCCACCGAAGAATAACTCTCTCTTTTGTATAGAACAAACAAATAATCCTTTGATGTATACTCTTTAAATCATGCGTTGAATATTCAATTAAACATCAAAGAAAACTAGCAAAATATCCCCAAATATAAACCTTAATATCAATAAAGAAGATCTGGAGGAGTAATCCTAATTTTGGACTAAAACAAATACTTATAGAAATCTGGGACTGCGAAGCTTGCTTGAGCGAAAACTCTCTCGCTTGAGTGAGGAACCAAAAACGCGTGTTTTCCATAAGTGGCTTCGCTCGAGCGTAAAATCATCCTTCTCAGGTTTTTTGCTAGACGCTGCCTTCGCTCGAGCGAGAACTCCTTCGCTCGAGCGAGCAAGGGTGGACAGGCAACTTCAAAAGCAATTTTGCATTTTGCTTCGGGGGCACTGCCCCTTGACCTCGCCGGGGCGCTGCCCCGAACCCGCCAAGGGGCACTGCCCCCTGGACCCCCGCGAGCTGACCGGGCAGCTCGATCCTCGTCATAATCAGCGAAGTGGCAATCTTGAAAGTATTAACATCACAAACTTCTCTGCAAGGCGCAATTCAGGTTGGATTCGCATCTAAAAACTCATAGCCTCACTAAAATAAAAAGTGCGAAAACAAATACAACTTAAAGGAGTTTTGTCAAACGGGGTTGCCAAGAATAAAACCTAATAACAATAAAAGTAAATTCCCTACGGGCTTACAACTTTCCAAGTCAACACTTGGATTCAATAAATGAGAGTTCTATCTCTAAACACATTAAGCCCTTGGCTTGAATCACATGTAATACAAAAGGTAATCACAAAAGTAAGCCTTCAGCTTCTACAACCTCCCAAGCTATATCCTTGGAGGCGGCATATCACCTGCACCTAAAAATGATGTCCTATATAGGGTAATCACAAAAGTAAGCCTTCAGCTTCTACAACCTCCCAAGCTATATCCTTGGAGGCGGCATATCACCTGCACCTAAAAATGATGTCCTATATAGGGTGAGCCAACGCCCAGAAGAGATATGCTAAACATAATATGAACGATAACTAAAACATTAGCTTTTGATAAATATTTAACTCATATGAACATACATACATCTCTTTTATAACCAATCTACATTCACAGATATATAAATATCAATCCTTTTCCGTTTCATTATCCAAACCAATTCATAGATATGGTTCTCTATTCATCCAGACAGTTTATAATTAGACTACAACTCACATCATTAACATTTCAATACTCCAATTTCAAATGAGACTACAACTCATATCATTAACACTTCAATACTTTCATTCATCTACGTTATGCAAACATAATCAGGATTTCGGGACTTTCACCCTGGACACTTCGGCCAACTTAGCTATCAATGGAGTCCATCCCCTATCTCCTCCCAAACAGGTTTGAGAGAACATCCCCTATCTCCTCTCAAACCATGGAGTACATCCCTTATCTCCTCCCAAACAAGATACATATCCAATGTATTTAAACACTTATCATATACGATGATCAAGCAAAGCACATATTCAATGTGTTATTCCATCCGTCATATTCAATGACATACTCAATTGATTAGTTTTAATTCACCTAATCATCATGTAGTGTCTATAACAATCAAGACTATCTTCCACCGATAGCCCAAAATAATTATTTCTAAACAGATAATGAATTCATCAAACAGATAAATTATCAACATTTTCATAGACGAGTCATTAATTAATCCAACTACACCATTCCATCTCATAATTTCCCAATTTTATTATTTCCAAACCAATTTCACATTCTCATAATTAATTTCATTAATTACACCAATGACCCGATTAAACCCAACTAAGGCATTTTTCCCATTTTCTCAACATTGACCCAAAGGTCCAAATATCATCAATAAATATCAATAACCTCATTTTAAGATCCATATACACATGTATAGTTCAAAAGGAACAAAACCCCTCTTTATGCATTCCAAGTTTTGAAACCCTAACACCCAAAATTTCCCAACTTCAACATTAAATCAAAATGACTACATGTTTATGTTAAAGGCCATAAATATGAGTAGTTATCTCTACCTCAAATGAAGAGACCCAAAGGAGATGATGAAGAAACTCGAAAGTGCTCCAAACCCACAACTTTTCGGATCAAAATGGAGGTCTTGAGAAGCTCCAACACTTTAATGAAGACACAAGGGTTGGGTCTCACTAAATCAAGATCAAAATGTAGAGAGAGAGGGTATTCTAGAGAGAGAAGCTTTCAAATGAGGGTTTTGAAATGCTAGAGAGAGAGAGTGGGTCAAAAAAGTGATTCAAAAAGCTTCTTCTCAGACTGATATACATCATAGTCCGCTCGAGCGTGGAACGCCCCCGTTCGAGCGTCAGACACAGACTCTCACTCTAGTGTGAAAAGCGCCGCTCGAGCGTGGAATGCACACTTCCAGAAGTTCTGCAGACGAATGTCCCCGCTGGAGCGTGAAAGTAGACGCTCGAGTGTCCGATGCACAATCCCAGTATTTCAGACCTGCGCAAATACTGAAGGCTGAAGAATCCCGCTTGAGCGTCAAACTGCCCGCTCAAGCAGAGGAGCAAATGCAAATGGGCCCGCTCGAGTGTGAAAGTCCCGCTCGAGCGTGAAGGCCAAAATTTGGGCATAAACTATTTGTTTCTAAACACAACCAACCTGTTTCAAACCTGCCCAACACAACCCAAAACTCAAATACAAAGAGCAAAGAATGGAAATGCGATATAGACAACAACAACCATCCACGGAACCGAGTCCGGGATACAATAAACAATGAAGGAAAAGCCGAGATTGCTATATATAAAATAATAACTAATAATAAAATTATTTATTTATAGTTATTAAGCATTCAAAACTTTTAAAGCTTGTAAAATATGTTGTGAGCACCTTCAAAGCAAGATTTTGGTTATTTTTTAACAAAATTGAATCATGTTATATGATAAAAGAACTTTCAAATGCGTGTCTTCCTTCAAATACATTAATTAATTGCCAAATGTAGCCTAAATTTATGTACAACTTTTCATGAATTCGAGATTCCTCATTCTGAGAGAGTTGCAGGGGTATTGTTGACACCACAAATAAATAATTTTATTATTAGTTATTATTTTATAATTGCAGGACATGCGCCACTCTCCTACTCATTTGGAGGTTATGAGAAGTTATGAATCATTAAACACATGTGAAAAGATGATGGAGAATGTGGAGGATCATGGAGCATAATGTGAAGAACATGGAGCATGAATTTGAGGTTAAAAGAAGTTATGGAGACATAGAGATGAAATGAAAGATCATGGAGTGTGAAGTATAGTATATGGAAGAATATGGTAGTTATTAAGTAGTTTTTTCCTACAAATATTTACCTATAAATAGCCATTTATGACGACATTGTAAGAGGATCCTAGAACTAAAATTAGAGACAATTGATTTCTATTTTTCTTGTCATTTATATTTCTTGCACTTAATTTTCCGCATTTTATTTTATGCACTTCATTTTTGAAGCATAGGAGTAGAGGTAATTTCTACACTTTATTTTATGTATTTCATTTTCGAAGCAAAGGAGTAAAGGTAAATTAATGGTTAGTTTGATTATTCACTCAATCACCCCAATTGTTTACTCAATCATCTTTCTCCATCTACCTCATCTTTCTTTTAATTTTTCTTTTCTCTACACTTGACAATTTTGAAGTCCTCTTCATTGAGGCAAAAGAACCGTTAATACAATCGATTGATAATTGGCTTGAATTTGATCTGTAAGGATTTTTCAATCCTTTCTGGAACACTCGTATTTACGATATTTTTTCTTTCGTAGGAAAAATAAGCCAACACCATCAAATTAAACAGTCTTAGAAATAGTGGAAAAATTGAAAACAAATTAGACAATCCGCGTATTTGCTATGCTTTCCATCATTTTCATGTTTGTTGTATCTCATATTATGGTCTGTGCTTTCACAAACTGAGGAACTCACACTTAAATGTAATTGCGGGCTTTAAGAGTATTTCTCCCCTTGAACTCTGGTGGTTCTGTGGCTATGGATATCTCTTATGACATATCTTATTTAAGGTTTCTCGGGATCCGTTTGGAACCTAGAGATATGATTACCTAGGTTTCAACGAAACATAAAATCAAGCACATTGATGATTATAGTCAAAGAGGGTTGTCCAATGGCTCAAGGGATTTGACCGAAGAAAAAAATCAAGCACAATGATAATTGTATTCCGAGAAGGTTGTCCAACGACTCAAGGGATTTTATCATACAAATAACCAAGCCTAATGATGATTATAGTCATAGAGGGTTGTCCAACGGCTTAAGGGATTTGACCAAAGAAAAAATCAAGCACAATGATAATTGTAGTCCTAGAGGTTTGTCCAACGGCTCAAGGGATTTTACCATATAAATAATTAAGCCTAATGATGATAACGACTCAAGTGATTTGACCAAAGAAAAAATTAAGCACTATGATAATTGTAGTGCTAGTGGGTTGTCCAACGGCTCAAGGGATTTTACCATACAAATAATCGAGCCCAATGATGATCATAGTCATAGAGGGTTGCTCAATTGCTCATCCAATAGAAGCATTGTTGAGCCCTTTGTTCTATTCAAATGTGGTTTGCTACTAATAGTTGCACTGATCGCAGCAACAACCTTGTAAGTACCTTTTTACTTCCGTGGCGGCGCTTCCAAAGAGGGCTATAAACAAAATTCAATCATGCATAGCTTGATCATTTGGTGCAATTCCCTGGTGTTCATTGCATCGGTGGGTGTTATTGCATTCCTCCTGCCTAAATTCCCACTAAAGCCGTTGTCTGATAGCACAATTTTGGCTCTATTTGGTTTGTATATGCTCTCATCAAATGAAATCATGCCCAATGGAGCTCTGGCGTTGTTCTTCATATCAAGTCCCATTTTGTTGGTTGACATTTGTAAGGAAGCTTTAAGGCTTTGCAAACAAAAGACTCACTTAAGCACTTCAGGTGATGTTAGTTCTTGTTGATCATGTTTCCTTTGGGTTGAAACATCTGGTGCTTCAACTTAAGTTATGTGTTGAATCAATAAATAAATAAACAAAAAAAATAGGTGTTCTTCCTCATGGTTTGTTTCACTTTCCTATTGTTGGGACTTGGCAGCAAAACTGTAGTGTGTATGTGCACCTATGCTTGGAGTCAAGTCTGTTATTAATTTCTAGTAATGCATAATAAACAACTTAGAGCTACTTGAATGGTGTCTTATATGGTTTTACTATTGCTAGATTTTGCTTGAAACTTTTAAATCTTCACTCCAATGACAAGGGATATCGCTTGCTATATATTATCCATAGGTAAATATTGTGTCAACTATAGCACAAAGTTTACTTATAGTTAAAATCCCTGTATCTATATTTTTCTTCTAGAGACTCACATATAACTATCTGACTTGACATTTTGTGAGAAAACTTGAAAATTTTTACATTTTATTATTGAAGCAACGTTGATATAGTAAAGCATTTTAACACTATGCATTGTTAAAATTTAGCAATAATTAGCTCTTTTTACCTATTCAACTAATGTAGATGGTCTTAATATGTCATTCTAATTATGAAACTACTCCTAGATAAAATACATCGTCATAGATGAATCGTGGAATTTTATCCTTTTTATAAAGAGAAAGAAAGAAAAGGGGGGCTTAAATTATATTAACCCATTTTTTGGTAACCAATAAAAAAAGTCACATATTTTTTGAATCTTTTTGTTTTTAGTGATTTTATTTTTCAAATTTGTGTGAAATGTTTTACTTTTCTAGTCTATCTAACCTAGAACAATCTATCTAAAATCTATAAATAAAAAAGGAGATTTTTTTTAAGGTCCTTGGTATTAAGATTTTATAGTATAAAGGACATCCAATATTTTCATAATGTCTAAGGTCCCTCACACGTCGATCCAGAGAAATTTCAATCTAGAGAATTTCTCTGGACTTTCTAGAGAAATTCTATCCAGAGAAATTCTCTCTAAATTTCTCTGGACTTCCCAATCTCCAGATAAATTCTCTCCAAATTTCTTTGGTTTGCACAAGAAAAATTTCTCTGGTGTGAGAAATTTGCTCATAAAATTTCTTTGCAGATGCAAATTTCTCTCCAAATTTCTCTGGTGTGCAAAGCAGAACCATCATAAAATGTTTGATCAGTGTTATATCTAAGAAAGATAAAAAGAATTTCCCTCTTGCGAACAGATTTTCTAGGAAAATTGAAAATTTAAACCATAAAATCTGAATCTATTTTGGAATTTAACTTCCTAAGCTTGTGAAAACCAAGCAGAGAGACATAGAATATGAAAACATTATAAATAAATAAATAACAGATGAAAAACAAACCTCCTTAAGTAGTACCTTTCACTTTGAGGGAAAAACACCAGAATTCAAAGTCCTGCAATCATTGAACATAGAAGATGAATATAAATACTATGACATCTATGTGATGAAAAAAACAAAAATTCAGACACTTTTCACAGAGATTTAAAGAAGAGTCTTAGTCTCATATGCATCTTGCGGAGAACCAAGTTTACAAAAAAAAAACTATCTCAACAAAAGAACCAGACACTCTCAATTTATTTGCTTAGATAGTAAAAAAAAACAATAATAATGATTACCCATGTCTAGCTGCAGAGAATTTCTAAATTTGGAGAGAAATTTGCACACCAGAGAAAATTTGCACACCAGAGAAATTCTCTCCAAACTAGAGAAATTTTCTCTATGTTTTTGATCAAAACAGAGAAAATTGAAAAAAAAAAAAAATAGGTTTAGGCATGGAAATACACCAATTAAGCTCATGAACACAAAGTCAGATTTTACTCACTGTTGAATCTTTAGCAACAATTTTCTCTGTGTTTTCAAATTTATCTGATTTGCTTACAAATTTATCTATGTTTTAACAGAATGATCTAGTGCAATTCCAATTTGCACAAACAATAAACATAGACCCAACCACATACATACATACACATAAATAAATCCAGTACCTTCTTGCGCTGATTGTAGCTAACATCGCCGCGATGCTTGATCAAAATCCATGGGTAGAAAGTGATTCATTCGAACAAGATAGCGAGTACAATGGCAACATACCATTACTGAATCGATCAAACTCGAATCCGAGTTCGATGCAAGCCTTTAGCTCGTCGAGGTCCTCGTCAATGACGCTCTTGCTCCGTCATCTGCATCGGTCTTTACGAGGCGACGACGAGATGGTAATGTTGGGGCGGTGGTGGTGCTGTCGGAGATAAAGACCGAGATAGGAGAAAGAAGCAAAGAGAGAAAGGAATGTACACAGAGAGAGGGTTTGGTTTGGTTTGGTTTGGAGAGAGAGAAATGAACTTGCCTTAGAATGAAGATCGGAGAGAGAGAGAGAGTCAAATTTCTCCGTGATATATGGGTGTGGAGTTGAGGGATTTTAGATATCATAAAATAATATCGTGGATTTTTTCCATTACTAAAAATGGGAGAGGGATCTTAGACTAATTTTCCCAATAAAAAAACAAAAAATAGATAAAAACTAGTTATCCATAAAACAAATCTAAAATGACATTTGCATTGGGGCATAGTTTGATCTAGTCTTAAATTTCTTTTTTGTTTTTTTATTCAAAAAATTGAAAACCGGTTTAGTTAATAAAATGAAAAGAAAAAACACATTTTTTTTTTCAATTTTCTTTATATTTTAAACATGTATATATTTTAAAACATTTTATGGAGTTATTATTTTTTATTTAATATATTTGATGTTAGTTTTATTTGAAAGGTATCGTCGATATCTTTTTCAATGGTGTTAATTTTATAAAAATTAAAATTATATAATAAAAGTAATATATATTTTATGAAAAAGGATAAAGTAGTTTTTTTTTTTTTTTTATAATAAAAATTGGATTGTAAGTGTGAGAGAGGGGAATAGAGTTTTGTGTGTGTGTGAGAGAGAGAGAGAGAGAGAGAGAGAGAGAGAGAGAGAGAGAGTGTGTATTGTTTTTTTGGTAGGACTCTTTACTTGATTTTTAAACAGAGAAAAATCTATTAGGGAAATTATTTTTTGTAAAAAACAACTCACTTTTTAGGAAATATAAAAAGTTATTTTTTGAATTTTTAAGAATGTTTTCACAAAAATGGAAACAATGGATTTGTGAACTTTTTATTAATTTTATTTATGAAAATATGAAAAATAAAAAGGAAGAAAAGTAAATTTTAATTTTATTTGTTTTTGACCTGATTTCTGATGCTGGACCATCAGCTACGGGTTTGATTGCCAAGTTTTGTGTGACCCAATAATTTGTTGGCCAAATGCTTTAGATTGATTTTACGTGTAGCAAATGGGCAGGGTTTGTAAAGGAGACAACTTTTCTTCTCCAATCTTAAATTGTTTGAAAGCATTGAGGAAGATGATATCGGATGAGCTGCCATTGTCGACGAGTACCTGCCTGATGCTGTAGTTGGAGACAAAGGAGGAAATGACTAGAGGATCGTCATGAGGATATCAAACTCCTGTGCAATCTGTATCGATGAAAGTGATGGGTTTCGACCATTGCTTAGGTTGCTTATGGGGTCGGTCGACCCTTGTCACCTCCTTGTCTAATCTTCCTGAGTTTTGCTCGTTGTGCTGACCGCAAGGGTTCTCCGCACGCGAGCCCTCCTACAATGATTCTAATCTCTTCCAAAGGGGGTGGGGGTCCCCCTTGAGCCCAAGGTTGTTGCTGAGCTCTATCATCATTCCGTCTAGGTTGGTCTGCCTGCCTAGCGAGAGTTCGTCTGTCTACCTAGCGAGAGTTTGCCTGTCTTTATGTCTCGGGGGGTTGGTTTTGATCCTCTGGTGGGGTCGAGCTGTGGTAAATCAACTCAGGCATCCTTGGCGAACCAACTCCTTTATTTGATCTTTAAGGTTGACGCATTCCTCTATGTTATGGCCATGGTCCCTGTAGAAGCGACAATACTTAGACTGGTCTCATCTGGTTGATGTGGGTTTTAAGAGTTGAGGGCATTTGAGGTTATAGTCATGCTGGATTTGGTTTAGGACTTGTTCCATTGGTGAGTTGAGTGGGGTGTACCACTCAAATTGGCCGGTCGGACGAGTTGGAATCAGTCGGTCAGAATGGCGAGGAGGTTAGCTAAAGGATTAGGAGTGTCCAGGCTCAAGTTCGTTACGTTTTTCTTTGGATTGTAAGGGCTTAAGGGTAGAATCTTGGCGAGCTACCAAAGAATCTTTAGCATTCATATATTTTTGGGTTTTGGCGAGAAAGGTTGCTATGGTAGTCGGAGGGTTTTTGGAGAGGGAAAAGAGGAAATTAGACAGGTGCAAACTAGCCATAAAGGCTTTTTGGATGACCTCGTCATCATTCTCCTCAAGTTGCAAGGCTTCTGCGTTGAAGCGTCTGACGAAGCTGCGAAAAGATTCTCCCTCCGTCTGTCGACTGTCATCTTTATGAATGTATTTGTAATTTGTTAAAAATGAAAGATTTATGCTTCATATTTAACCAAGAATGTTTGCATATTTACAAAAAAAATCTTCACTCAAATTAGTACACCATTAGTAAATTATACAAAATAAAAGGATAAAATAGGAACTTCAGAAACAAGCTAAGGGTAAAATAGGCAAGCCAAGACAAACCTTCTCAACCAAAATTTATTGCATAATTTCTTAAAGGCAGCCATCCAAATTGTTTCACCAATCAAATTAATAGACAAAATAGCAATTTCAAAACAAGTTAAAGGCAAAATAGGAAAGAAAATCTTAGAGGTGTATTTGTAATTTATTCAAAATCAAAATATTTATGTTTTATAACTGACTACATTTTTTTATATAATTATGAAAAAACCTTCATCCAAATTAGTAACCACTAATATTGAGAAATAATACGAAATAAAAGGGAAAAATAAAAAACTAAAAATACAATTCCAACTCAGAGAGCAAAATCCGGAAAAACTATATGAGCCTAAGTGATTCGTATACATATACTAGTTTACGAAGGCTCGTGCAAGGCACATGCTATTATTACAGTATATTTAAGTTTTGTATTTTGATAATTTTTTAAAAATTAAAATACTGTTCTATGAAATTGAATAGAATAAATCATTAGACATATAATAGAATTATGTGGTATGATATGTATCGTTTTTTGATTTGTTATACACCCAATGATGTAGATTCCAATTTTATTACCATATCATTTAAGGTAAATTTATGAGTCTTTAACATTTCTTCCGAATTTATAATAATAATAAAAAAATTTGGTGTATAATTTTTCTCAACAGATAAATATAAAAAAAAATACTAATAAAATTATCTCATCTAAAAAAACCTACTAAGATAATTCACTGAACTATTAAGAAGCAAAAGAATATATATATATATATATCACTAATTTTATTAATACATAAATCATACTTGCATAACAAATGACCAATTTTATTAATAAGTAAATCATTAAGTAAATTAACAATTTTTAATGACATGAAAAATATTTTTCAGTTAACCATTTTGTTTATAAATAAATCATTAAGTCAATTAACAATTTTTAATGATATGAGAAATATTTTTTAATAAACAATTTTGATAATTTATTATTGTATAGAAGATTTTTTTTTTCTTCCTAGTGTTGTGTTAAATGAAAATTTATAACAAACGGTAGTTGTAATTTCTAATATTATAAGACCGATTCATATTTTAAACAAATCTTATGGGTGTATTTGTTAAAAAATAAAAGATTTATATTGCATAATTGATCAAGAATGTTTGCGTAATTACAAAAAAAACTTATTGTATAATTGACCAAGAATGCTTGTGTAACTACGAAAAAATCTTCACTCAACATATAGGCCACCATTAGTAAATTATTCAAAATCAAAGGGTAAAATCAAAAAGAAAAGACGAATATCAAGTAGTTAAGCGGTTCTTATATATATATACTAGTTTATGATGCCAGTAAAGTAACACCTATTTTTGAAATCCCAACCCAAGCATTGTGCTCCAATTGGTTCTTATAATTTTTAAATTGACAGCTCAAAATTAAAATTTGAAGAAAAAGTTGTCTCAAGCACTGTCAGGCATTTTAAATCGTAGATAGGGATAGTTCCAAGTCTGAAGAATTTTTTACATAGTCTATACTTGATTTAAAAGATGTCAAAATCAAAACACAGTCAACTTGATATTTAGTCATTGCTAAACCTTCCAATACATATTTTGTAGACAACATTGCTGGTGAATGGTGGGTTTGAAGTGGGCCCAGCATTTCTAAGTAATTCATCCGAGGGGATTCTACTACATGAAGAGCCAGAATCAATGCAATCTCCATTGCAACAGTGGTCTATTATAGGAACTGTTAAAGTACATAGACTGTAAACACTACTTAGTGCCAAAAGGAAAAGCGGCAATAGACTTTAAATTTTTTTTTTGTTGGGTATACTTATGGTTTTATAGGTTTTTCAAATTTGTTAATTTTGAGTTTGTGTTGTTTGTAATTGATTTTTGTTTGATTACTGATGAGTTGGGTTGGGTTCATAATGGTTTGGCTTGTAAGTGCAAGGATTTCAAATGTACTATGTTCCTTCTGTTACTTAGAGCACGAAGGTTGCTACTTATTGTTACTAGATGACCCGTATGACATGAATTAAATTATTCAAACAAATAAAAAAAAAACCCATATAATTCAAATATGCCCATACAATGGGGGTGGATGGATTTCCCTGTTATTGTGAATTGTTTTTGTAGTGGTTCTTCACTCTCTGCCCCTATAATCAACATCTGATGAAGCTTTTCTCTTTAAGTTTGTCCATTAGGCTTTTGCCTATTTTGTAGCTGTTTACGCTGTGCTTAGTTCATGGACTTAGGTAGGGAATTGAAAAGGAAAAGAGAAAACGTAGGTGAAATGTGAAGAATCACTTAATCCAAAATACTCTGGTTTTTGCTCTTCTATCTTATATACAAAATGATGAATACAAAATGAAAACTTAAAAACCCTGGTTGTACTCCATATTTCATGGATTGAATTTTTCCAATAAGTTATAAAGATTATGTAGGTTGATTTGTTTCGCATCTTCTTTGTTGTGTTCCTTCCAACATATTTCTTATCAGACATCATGATGTTTGCATTGACAAGGTTTTTTTTTTTGTTTTTTGGTCAAGAATGGGATACAACTTTATTTGTTCCTTGTACCTGCAACATAGATACATTATTTTGTTGGGCTAAGCTTTTATTTGTAACTCTTAGGTAGTGTTTGGTTCATTGAAATGGAGTGAATGGAATTCCATAAAAATGTTCATTTGAGTAGCATCTCTTTTGACTTGAATTGATTGTTTTTGTTTCTTGGATTTTTCTGTCGCTCAATAATGGTGAGAATCCATGATTGTAATGGATCAATTTCATTCAGCACATTGCTCACTAATTCTTCCACCTCTTCGACTTATTCTTCTTCATATCTTGATATAGAGGTTAATTTGCCTGTACATACGTATTTTTAATTCCACCTAATGTGTTTATCTTTGTCTAGCATATAGAATAGAGAAACAAATATGATATGCTATTTAAAATTTGATATTCCTAAAGTTTTTAGTTTTTGCCTGTGTTTATCAAAGTTGCTTTTTCTCAATATTGACGCTTAAAATTGATTTTTTTATTTTTATTTTTTAAATAGCCCAAATGAAGGTCAATTTCTTCCTGACAAACTTGGTAAGAATGTAGATAGATCAGTACTTCATTTTGTTTATTTAGTCTAAACCAATGTATAAGTGCTCTTTCAAAATTTTAAGTAAATTTGTTGGCAAGGTTGATATGCTTTGTGTGTTCTGTTAGATAAATTGAACAACTGTATTGAACAACCTCATTTATTTTAATACTTTTTAAAAAAACAAATCATTTTTGTTTACCTTTTTTTTCGGTAAGTAATTTTTGTTTACCTCTTCATTCTGTTTTCTTCTATTTTTTTCTTTAATACCAAATCTTATGCATCCATAATAACAATAATGTTTCTAAAAGTTGCGAGCACTAATGGTTACTATAGCATTACTGCTTTGTTCTTGATTGAAAAATATGGAAATATATCATAATGTTGTAGTTACTAACATTAGGCACTGACTTTTCTTTGTTTTCAGCATTCCAAAAGCAAAGATAGACATGCAAACATACTTGCAATGACTTTCTCTCTTTTGCATCTCTCTTATTTTGACTGCCTGGTATTTTACAAGACAAAGCATGTGAATACAATTTTTGTTGATACTCCTTCAATATTTTTGTTAACATGACTTTTGACTATTCTTAAGCTGGTTGCATTGATTACGTGTACCAATGTTAATTTAGAACATATGTTTCACCTTCAAACTATTTTCTGTGGTGTTAGTTTCAACTTACGGCTAACAAATAGTTAAATTCCTCGCATTCATTTAAAAGCACAATACTTAGTTAATCCAATGAAGATTTCCTAAGTAACCAAAAATCATTCACATCACCTAATTACCACATGTACAAAAGGCTACCAGCCAAACAAATTTATATATCTCTTGAAAGGTCACATAAACATATTCTAGTTCTAATATTTGAAACATACGTTAGTCACAAAAAATCAACATATGTCTCTAATTAATCTCACTCATTATATGTTAGTTCTGAAATTTGAAAGATGTCCGCATGTTTTCCAAATGGATGACACACATGAAAAATAAAGGCATCTACTTGTTAGTTGCTACGACAGCCCATCTAGCTGAAGTTAGTAGAGAAAAACTGTGGGAGGAAAAAAATGACGACGAAGGAAAAGTACAAGAAGACAAAAGGCAAAAGCAGAAAGGAGGGGGAAAATCAAATGATTTATTCTTAATAATGTCATGAACAGATACGAGAAGCAATATGAGCTTGAATAACGTCCCCTGCCACAACTAGAAGAAGGATTTTTATTTATTTATTTATCAGCTACACAACTAAAAGAGGGATTTTCAGTGTTCAAGCCCCTGTTTGGTACATGGCCACACACAGAGGTGCGTGCATATTCCTTGTCATTGTCGTAAACAACATCCTACAATTAGCTCTACAACAGTGGAGTACTGGCTGGGTGCATAAAAAACCTGAAAGAAAAAAAGCTACTCTATGATCAACCAAAACAGCTACTTGGGAAATACCAAAAAACAAGTCTGGACCATTCCATTTATAGTTTCATGCACACCTCACATCTTCCAATACCACTTTCCCAATGAATACCCTAGATAGTAAAATAAGAGAGAACAAGGGAGAAGGGAAGGGAGAGAGCATAATCAACACTTGTAATAATCAATCAATAAAGATTCTGCATACGGAGCAGAATGAGTAGAAAATAACTGTAGCACTCCCACCTCACATATTTGTAAGAAATTAATGTACATGTAACCATAATAATAATGCGAAATTGAACTTTGTAGGATCTTGCATTCAATACAACTCAAGAATAAAACGAACATACCTTTGTCAGCCATGGAATTAGGGAAGTTGAGAAAACACCCCTAATAGTTGAACCTTAAATTCTTGGCTCACCTTCTTCTTTCTATCTCTCTTAATTAGGATGACTATAGAACTAGAGTGATGGAAAAATATTCATATTATGTAAGGGGAGTCACCCATCCTTATATAGAGGAGAGAAGAGGGCTAGATAAACTTTATCAGAAGAATTCCTGTCCATTATGGTTTCCTTCTTATCTTAGAAGAGTAATTATCCCATATTTAAAATTCTAATTTCTAAACTTTATCTCAAATATTGGCTTTATCTAGTTGTGGAGTCCAAATAAAATAAAACATGTGAAAGATATATAGGCTATTGGGCCACACCAAAAAATAAATTCAACATTCTCCCACTTGGCCTATTAAGCCGATTATGATGCAACTATGCGGGTTTTTTTTTTTTTTTTTCGAAATATGCAATTTATAAAATTTTTGACTCATTTGGATTCCAGACTAAAAACTTTGACACGTGATCATGAAATTTTAAAAATAGCCAATAAATTCAGATATATTAGAAACTATAATACTATGATTATTTCAGATCACCAATGTGAGTCATAGCGGTTATATGACATTTATGTTATATTTCCTTCTATGCACTACACCATTGATAATCTTCACTAACCCAGTCCATTATTAGGATATATAATTATTTGCCTGAAAGGCTCCTATAATTTGTCTTGTTAAGACATTTTCTGTTTATCAATATTCAAATTAATGTGTTCACATACTTTTAGAATAGGAAAAATAGAAACAAAATTATTATTGAGCAAATAGTGTCAAAATAAAAATAAACACTTAAGATTAACCATACGCATCATGGGTTGCTTAAAAGACCCATCCTGATAACATGCTCTTTGTATGTCTTCGGTGGCATTCCCTTTGTGAATGGATCAGCAATCATAAGAGAGGTGCTTAAATTTTCAATTAGCACATGTTGTTTCTGGAATCTTTCTCTAACAACTAAGTACTTTACTTCCATGTGTTTGGAATCACTGGAGTACTTTCCATTCTTAGAGAAGAAAACTGTTGCGGTATTGTCACAATATATCTTCAGCGGCCTAGCAATTCAGTCAACAACACTAAGTCCTGAGATGAAATTTCGCAACCATAAAGCATGATTTGTAGCCTCAAAACATATGGAATGTCCTTCATTTGTTTTCTTTCCAAGTCATTCGTTGGACACTGTTTTTCACTTAATTTATCACCCTTCATGATGGGTGCATCATCGACTGAACAAAACTGCATATTGAATCTCTCCAAAACACGATCAATATATCATTTCTGAGATAGTCCTAGCAATCCTTGAGTTTGATCCCTAAAGATCTCTATGCCAATAACATAGTTTGCCTCACCTATATCGACCATTTAAAAATTATTGGAGAGATATTCCTTAGTTTCATGCAATAAGCCAAGGTCATTACTAGCTAACAAAATGTCATCCACATATAGTACCAAAATAATGAACTTACTCCCACTAACCTTCAGATATATGCACTGATCAACTGCATTTTCCTTAAATCCGAAGGAGGTAATGGTATCATTAAACCTTAAATACCATTGCTTAGAAGCTTGTTTAAGGCCATATATGGATTTCTTTAATTTGCAAGCTAAATGTTCTTTACCTTTCTTTGCAAATCCTTTTGGTTGCTCTACATAAATTTCTTAATCCAAATTCCCATTTAGAAAAAGCAGTTTTCACATCCATTTGATGCAACTCTAAGTCATAATGAGCTACCAATGCGAGGATGATTCTAAGCGAGTCCTTCCTAGATACTGGAGAGAAGGTCTCTTTACAGTTTATGCCTTCTTTTTAAGTAAAACCCTTGGCAACAAGTTTGGCTTTAAATCGTTCAATATTGCCTTTTGTGTCGCACTTGGTCTTGAAGACCCATTTACACCCGACCTTTTTACAATTATTAGGCAATTTGACGAGATCCCAAACACCATTCTGTTCCGTGGATTTTAAATCTTCATTTATAGCATTGACCCATTTAGTAGATTCTTCACTATTCATGGCTTCTGAAAATGAGACTGGATTTTTATTAATCCCAATATCAAAATCAGATTCCTGTTGATACACCATGTAATCATCTGGAATGGCAGGCTTTCTTTCGCTTTGAGATATTCTTAGAACTGCCAGTTGTGATAGTTCTACAATATTTTCAATGGCGGTATCTTCATGAAGTGGTAAAGCATGAGGTGGTGAAGGATTTTCATTATGTTGTTCATTTCCCTCAGCTTGTGGAATAGTCTGAGGAACAACAATTTTTCGATTAGGGCCAAATGTTGGCACATCCACCCTAATTTCCTTGAAATTCACCACTTGTGTTTTCTCACTCCCACTAATTTCACAATTCTCTAGGAATCTAGCATTCCCAGTCTCCACTATCCTCGTACTGTGATTAGGACAATCAAATTTATACCCTTTAGACTTGTCTGGATAACGAATGAAATATCCATATATTGTTCTTGAGTCTAACCTTTTTTTTTTTTTTTTTTTTTCTTGTGGATTGAAGATTCTTGTCTCAGCTAGACAACCCCAAATATGTAAGTGTCTCAAACTAGGTTTTCTATTAGTCCACAACTCAAAAGGAGTTGTTGGGACCGCCTTACTAGGAACCCTATTTAAGATATACACTGTAGTCTTTAAAGCTTCACCCCGCAGTAAAATGGGTACAATTGAGTAACTTAACATACTCCTAACCATATTTTTAAGTGTACAATTATGCCTTTCAGCAACCCCATTCTATTGTGGCGTACTTGGCATTGTATATTGAGCACGAATGCCTTTATTTTCTAAGAATTTGGAAAATGGGCCAAGATTTTGGCCTGACTCATCGTATTTACCATAATACTCACCACCCCTGCTTGATCTCACTATTTTTACCTTTCTATCTAATTGTCTTTCGACTTCAGTTATGTACACCTCAAGGATGTCAACAATTTGAGAATTTTCATGAATTAGATATACATATCCATAACGTGAGAAATTATCTATAAATGTGATGAAATATTTTTCACCACTAAGATATAGGATGTTGAGTCCGTATGAATTATCTTAAGAAGCTCATTACTTCTTGTGGCACCTTTCTTGGTGTGTTTGGTTTGCTTTCCTTTGATGCAATCCACACATATCTCAAAATCAGTGAAGTCTAGGTTTTCCAAAATCCAATTCTTTACTAATTTTTCAATTCTATTTCTAGAGATATGCCCTAACCGTCTATGCTACAAGATTGAGGATTTTTCATTAATTAAACCACGTTTTAAACCAATATTTGAATGTAGAGTTACTAATGATTGTGCAAACTCATGATTTAAGGTAATTTTATATAAACCATCACATAAATCACCAGAACCAATCATTATTGAATTAAACATTAAATTGAGTTTTCTACAACTAAGTAAAACTAAATATCCAACACGATCTAATTTGGATAATGAAACTAAATTTCTAGAAATTAAAGGAACATAAAAAGTATCTTCTAGATCCATCTGATGACCCGTCTCTAAAATCAGTCATAAGTTACTACAGCTACAACTTCACCTTTGAGACAGTTCCCCATATAGACAAATCTTTCGCAAACTTTCGATTTTCTAGTTGAGAGGTATCCTTGCATGGAATTTGTAATGTGGGTTGTGGCCCCAGAGTCAATCCACCAAATGTTAGAAAGTACTTCAGCAAGATTTGATTCATAACAAACAAAAGATATTTTCTTATATTTCTTTTTGAACCAAGCCTTTCGCTTGCTACAGTCTTTTTTCACATGTCCCTTCTTGCTACAAAAGTAGCACTTGACAGTGAAATCATTCTGAGCCTGATTTTCTTCCCCAGGCCCATTCTTTTTCTTTATAGCTCCATGAGTTATAGTTAATGCAGTTTGACGTCCTTCCTCCCTCAACCTCACTTATTCTTGAACACACATATTAGTAAGCTCATTCAAACTCCACTTATCTTTGCTGGTGTTATAGTGAATTTTGAATGTGCTGAACTATGATGGAAGTGGGGTGAGAATAAACTGCGTGAGAAAAGTTTCATTAACTTGCATCCCTAAAGTTTTAAGCTTTACAGCTTTGTCAATTCAGCCATAATAGTGCTAGTAAGTAGAGGGACGCTCGATGCAAGAGAGTGCAATGAGGTGGGAACTTTTACTGAAATAAGATAGAACATGTGATGCCCCAAATATTTACTCTAAGGGTTAGGGTAATGTTACTAAAGAGTCCTTTGGTCTATAACTAAGTAAGATCTTAGGAAGGTCAGAGGAGTCAATATAGCCTCCTTTCTAAGTCTAACCACCTTACATAGCAAGCTATCCTTTTGACAGATCTTAAGAGGTATTAACACAATGTCTCATAAGTAACCCGGAAATAGGCATAAACAATATACATATTAAAGTTTTGAGAATTATAATGATGAACTATTGATTTTACATAAGTCTTTCCTTTGGGAAAAATTTAGGTATATCTATTGTCCACTCGTCAAGAATCACTTCTGTAGGTCTAAAATAATTTATGCAACTTTTCAGTTAGTCATGTTACCTTTGGGTATGCAATTCTAACCTATCAAATTACATAAGTTATATTACCCTACCCAGTTCATAATTATTTGAAAGTAACTCTCCTTTGGGCTAGTCTCAATCTCCTAATTATAACTGCAATTGAGAATATTATCAACCTTAATGTTACCATTTTAACAATTCTTTTATGTAATTTGATATTCATAAGTTTTACAAATCTAGGCCACTTTGGCTGCTACTAAATTAGTAAACCTTATGAATTCGGAACTAACCGACAATATTCTCTATTCATTAATTTGAGTTATTTAATTATCATTAATTCAATCACTATTTTAATGAAATCACTATTTATGATTTCTAAAATTTCTTTTATGTGATTGCAATAATAATAATAATAACTTTGGACGAACAAGAATATATATATATATATTAAATTATGCAATATGACAATTATGAATATCTCATATAATGGCCAATAAGAATTACACCTAATATGAATTAACCACTTCAAAATTTAATATTCAATGTCATAAAATTATACCATGATATCAAATTTAAATCATGAAAATATATAAATATCAACAATAATAGACAATAAGTGTACCTAATCAGACAAGGTAAAAACATAATTATCTAACATAATACATTCAAATAAATATATTTATTTAATAGACCGAATGATTCACCAAAATTCTAAAATTGCTTTTAGTCTATGCACTTTGTCATAATGGCAGATAATATAAATATTACACTCAATTCAGTGTCATATTATAATGATTATAAAAATTATTATTGCTAAAATTAATAATAAATCGAAGCATGCATATTACATGTTTATCAGTAGTTCTCTTTTAAATACCATAATGCATCCCTTTCAGTTTTTTCACTTAAATATGTGTACATATTGAAAACTTATAACGGAAGGCTTTGTCAACTACCAAATCTATTTTCTTTTTGATGGGCAACATATAATATCATGATAAAAATTACATAATAAGACATTCTCAAGAAACTATCATTAATCTTCTTTTTGATAGTAAAAACAGATGTACCGTTTTATGAATAATTATAATAATATTCATAAATATATTATTATTCCAAGGTGTATTGATTCACAAAATTAAGGCTCTGATACCATATGTAAGAAATTAATGTACATGTAACCATAATAATAATGCGGAATTGAACTTTGTGGGATCTTGAATTCAATACAACTCAAGAATAAAACGAACATACCTTTGTCAGCCATTGAATTAGAGAAGTTGAGAAAATGCCCCTAATAATTGAACCTTAAATTCATGGCTCACCTTCTTCTGTCTATCTCTCTTAATTAGGATGACTATAGAACTAGAGTGATGGAAAAATATTCATATTATATAAGGGGAGTCACCCATCCTTATATAGAGGAGAGAAGAGGGCTAGATAAACTTTATCAGAAGAATTCCTATCCATTAAGGTTTCCTTCTTATCTTAGGAGAATAATTATCCCATATTTAAAATTCTAATTACTAAACTTTATCTAGTTGTGGAGTCCAAATAAAATGAAACATGTGAAAGATATATAGACTATTGGGCCACACCATAAAATAAATCCAACAATATTATCTTAAAATATTTACAATCTCTTCCATATATACATAAACTTTCACAATAGTAAAATTATGTAAACAGAGGACAGATTAGTTAGACCACGGCCATACATAACATAGAAATCACCTTTGGAAAGGGAAGACAATTAGTTAAAGTAGCTGGTGCATTTCTATTCCAAAGTCAAAATGTCCAACACAAGAATCTAATACAACTCATTATTGTGAACAATGTCAAGAACATACCAGAAGAACCGACACTAACACTAGGTATAGATTTTTGTTACTTCGATATAGACATATTGGTTGATTTTAAAAGGGTAAACTCACTCAACCAATTCCAAAACTGAAAAACAATTAGGATATATTGACGCTATGTAGAAACAATTCGACTAGACACCCTCAATAGTATAGCATATTGTTATGTCCCTACAAAATTCTCCAAAATATCTAGAAGGGAGCTGCAAGAATGAGAAGCTAATGGAAGAATGTAGAACTCCCTAGCAAACTCTAGCACATATGAAGACTATGGAGAATTCTAGAAGGACCTAGGGAATTCAAGCACCTATAAACTTGTACATATATAAATAGATATTTGTATAGATATTTCTAAAGAGTATTCTAGAACATTCTTGTAGCTTGTAAAGAAAGCTTCCATGGGAAGCTTCTACATGACACTTTTTTGTGAGTTCTATAATGCTCCAAGGGAGCCTATAAATAGGAGATGAGCTTATTTGCACCAATCCATCCAAGAGTTGTAAAGCTTTCTCAAGTGAATATAAAGGCACTCCCTCAAACTCTTTCAGTCTTTTTACTTGTCTTTCTTGCAAGTTTGTGAGCTAGGTTGACTTAGTATCATCAAGCGAGGCTTGGGATTAACTAAGTGCTGCACAAAGTACTTGGAAATAACCAAGGCTGTGACAATATGCTGCAACTACCAAGAAGACCAAAGAGATGCCAAGCATCCACACCACCGAGAAACCTGGAAGGCTGCCAAAGCTGAAGTTTGGCAACTTCTCATTCAATGTAACACAAAAAGTGGCATAGAATCTAGTCGTAGTAACAAGCAAAAGAGCCCGAAAATAAAAGGCCCATCCCATAATCATTTTCCAGAGTGGAATCATTGCCATAAGAAAACTTGATGAAAACCCAAATGTGATCGATATGAGCGCAATGAAATGAGATGGCCACATGTTGCTGTCCAATATATCTCAAACTCTCATTTTGAGCTTTTCACTCCCAGGATTAGGCAAAGCACAAAGAGGTGCAAATATAGCAGCAACTGCTACGGCACCGAATCCCACGAATGCAACTTTTTTTGAGATGAGGTTTGTTCTGTCTGCATCTGTATTGTTCTTCGGATTGCCACCTACTATGGCATTCTGATGATCCACAAGTTGCGTCCCATTATTCTCGGGTTGAATCTGAACCATGTTTAATTATATTAGAAGAGCTTAAAAGATTTAACTCCAATTTGGCAATAGAATCAAGGTGTATTGCATTATTGTTAAGATTTTCTATTGTTAATTAGGTTTTTTACACTTTTATCAAAATTTCACTTTAATATTTTTACTGTCAACTTTGAGAATCAACCTTTTACATTATGTTAAGTTACAATATCATTTTTTATTCATATGTCATTAATGAGGTTGATTAAAATTCATGAGCTCAAAAGATATTTTTCCAAAGAAACAATATTAAAAGTGAAACAACTAATATTTTGGCACTAAAAATAAGAAACAATATTAAAATGTCACTACATGGGTAGTATGGGATCCGTAGTAGGCTAGAAATCACACCCCTTTGATCGAGTATGCTACCAATCCATTTTGACCTCTTATTCTAGTCTATGTTTACGACCTCTTAAACGTATCCATAAGTCAACTTTCCAACTAGGGGGATGACCCTCAGATCTTCCTATTGATCAGAAGCATCTAGCAGCGCCACGCCAGTAGAAAGAGTTAAGCTACTAAGCTAAGCTTCTGTTGGGGAACTTGGTAGAAGCGATTTGCTGCTTCTGCCTCTCTAGGCTTCACAAAATACACAAAACAAATTTGTGTCAAAATGTTTAACTTTGAGATGAAATTTTTAATCTAAAAAAGATAATATTGTTACTAAATGTTAAATTTTGTCACTAAAAATATAACAATAACACTTTGACAAGTAAGATATTTTGTTCCTAAATTTTTATCTTTAAAACTTTAATTTAATGTGGATGGAAATGTGATAATCGAAAACAGAGTGATCAAATAATATTTTGATAAAAATATGAAGTGCTAACTGCTGAATGTTATTAACCGATTTTCTATTTGAATATGCTAATTAGCAATAGGAAGATTGAGAGAAAGCATAGAGAACTAGAACTAAAACCTTTTTTTTTTTTTTTTTGGATCAGCTGAACCAACTTTTTGAATCAAACATGGTCACAGTTTATGCTTGCGAAGTCTATCTCACCTAATCTAATTAGCACCTGCTCGTAGTAAATTCTTTCTTTTCTCGATCCAAATAATAAGAGGTCATGTGTTTATTGGGGACAAATTTAAGCAAGGACAGGAGGGGCCATTAAATAGGAGTACGGATTTACAGTGGTGCTATATTAATGTTGGAAAATGTTTTTTAGCTCGAAAAAATCGGCCCCGAATGCCCCTAAAGCCCAAAACAACGTCGTTTTGGGCTTTAGGTTTTTTTTTTTTTTTTTTTTTTTTTTTTTTTTTTTTTTTCGCCATTGTTGACGCAGAGGGAGAGAGAGAAGAGGGAGAGGGAGAGAAAGAGAAGAGAGGGAAGAGGAAGAGGAGGTCGTCGCAGCTCGCCTCCGGCCATCCGCCGGCCCGTCACAGCTACCCTGTCGCAGCTCTGCCCCGGTCGTCGCAGCTCGCAGCTCCGCCGTCCCCCTCCTTCTTCTCCTCCCCTCTCCACCCCTCCCCCTCCAGTTTTTAGGCCCCCTCCAGTCCCCTCCTCCCTCCTCCCCTCCCTCCCCCTCCTCCTCTCCCTTCTTCGTCTTCTTCCGCTGTAAAAAAAAAAAAAAAAAAAAAAAAAAAAAAAAAAAAAAAAAAAGGGATTTGGGGCATTCGGGGGAGCTCGGATTCGAGCTCCCAACCACATCTCATTAATGTTTTAGACAAAATTGATGAAAAATAAAAGATTCAATATAGCAGTGAATAATGCAAATCTTAAAACAAAAACAAGAAATACTCAAAGATATAAGAACATAGTGACAATGAAAATATTATGGTACACACTCTCCTCTCCTATTATAAAAAAAAAAAAGAAAAAAAAAAAAAGAAAGTTAAGCCAGTGTTTGGTTTAGCTTTGGAATTGGGATTCCAATTAAAAAATTTCAAAACTCATAACCAAATACACAACCCAAAACTACTTAAAATTTAATTCAAAAATTATTTTCAAAACTCATAACTAAATACACAACTCAAAATTCAATTCAAAACTCAAAACCAAACTATTTTCAAAACTCTATTTAAAAAAAAAAAAAATTCAAAATTTTTTTTATTTTGTTTTTTAAAATTATTTTTAGAATCATGATTTAAGTGTGGAGTCGTATTTTGAGTTATGAGTTTTGAATTGAGTTTTGAAAAAAGAAAATTTGTTTGGTTACAAGTTTGGAAAAAAAATTTAAATTGTATTTTGAGTTTTGAGTTGTATTTAGAATTTTTTTTGATTTTTTTTTAAATATTTAAAAATTTTCTTAATTTTATTTTTTTGGGGTAAATATTTTATATTTTAAATATTTATTTATTATAATGTGCACTGCATTCATACATTTGTGTTCTGTATTTTGTTAAAAAACATTTTAATATATTTTTCTAAATATTTAAAAATTTATTTATTTATTTTAAATATAGAAATTTTATTTTAAATACTTTATTTTATTTTATAAATATATTTTTCAATATTTTAATTTTTTTTTTACTTTTTAAATATTTAATTTTTTTAAATTAAAAAAAAAAAATTGGATCACCATATATACCCAAATCATAACAAATTATTTGGCCAATACTTACAAAAATAAAAAAGTAAAAAAAAAAATACTTTTCTTCAAAAATTAAAAATAAACAAAATCTTTTTTCAAAAAAATATAAAATAAAAAATAATTTTAAAGGACAGAATTAAAAATATTTTTTTGAATTTTTTTTTAATTGAGTTTTGAAAATAGTTTTTGAATTGGATTTTGAGCTATGTGTTTGGTCATGATTTGAGTGTAGAATTGTGTTTTGAGTTTAAAATATTAAAAAAAATTAAAGTATTTACAAAATAAAATAAAATATTTAAAATTAAAAAATATTTAAAGAACAATTATATATTTAAAATAAAAAATTAATTTTTTTAAACATTTTAAAAAAATAAATCTAAAAAAATTCAAAAAACAACTCAAAATTCAAAGCTTTTTTCAAAGCTTTTCACAATTCTCTTTTCAAAATTTATTATTAAACAAATTTTTTCTTTTCAAAACTCAACTCACAACTTCATATTCAAATCACAGCTCCACACTCAAATCATGATTCTAAAATTAAACAAAACGCATCCTAAGACTTTTTGTGATATTAGTTACAAACGACTATGATTATATTTAGGGCACATCATAAAAAAATCTTAATTATGAACCATTGTAGTTATATATAAATATTAAAATGTTAAGAACTATTAAGATGAGAAAAGTTGCGAATCATTCTAATTTTATCATGAATCAATATAGGAAAATTACAAAAAGTATTTCTTTCTTTTTGGGATGTATATTATAGCCTTTCCCTAATGAATTTTAAAAATATATAATTGACTCCAATTGCCCATTAATAAAGAAATATATAATCAATTAAGATAAATTAATTGATTACAAGATATTTGAATATAAAAAGATATTTCATCATAAATTAATATTCTAAGTCCAACTAATAAATAAAGGAAAAGAACAAACAAAGAGTTCTTTGATTTGAGATAGGAAAAAGAGTTCATAGATGTTCAATGGGGGAGGGGCGAAATAAGTATAAAATAAAACAGTCTATTTGCAAATACCAAAAAGAGTTCTAGTTCTTGTTCTTGTTCTAGTTCTGGTTCGCAGGCTCAATGGTGTGGTTGTTGTTGGTGGCCTGAATCTGTCTCATCTATTTGGCCTCTCTCTATCCTTGGTAGTTTGAGGAGAAGAAAAGAGAATTGCTTGAGGTCTCTGAGGAGAACAAAGAGAGAATTGCTGATCAAGAGTTCTTTGAGCCTTAACTCATGGTTCTTCAGCTAACTCAGCTAATAGAGCAGCCAAGGTAGCTAGCTGATCAAGCTTCAGATTCAACAGAGTGTGGATGTCATTAGGCACGTTTAAGTGCAGTAACTGATAGAAGTTAGTTAGATTGGAAGAGTTGTTAGAGTGTGAGTGTGTGTATGAGTGTAACTGATAGAAGTTAGTTAGTTAGTTAATTTAATTTTTTTTTCTTATTTTTAGATAAAAGTACAATTTAAGTTATATCTTCTAATGCATTTTTATTTTATATCAATTATTTTTCATTAATGAAAATGTGTTTCTTATTACATTGGTGTCCCTTTCGCATCAGTTTGAAAAATAAATAGAAAAGCTGAAGCTGCAAAATTAAACAAGGTAGGATAAATTTGTAAATTTCCACACAGTTTGATTATTTGACATGCAAAGAAACTTCGTTACTTTTCAAATGAACTTGCCCCATCAACATATAATTTTATAATTTTGGGATTCAAATTTCTTTATGTTTGCCCAGTTCAAACTGTTGGGATCTGAGATCCCGCCCAAGACCTTATGGAAATCATAGCAAGCAGAAAAACACAGCCACACAGAAAGAGACACCATATTTAACGTGGTTCGGCATTAAAGCCTACGTCCACGGGAGAGTAACCGGTTATCACTATAACAATAGAGAGATTATAGAAAGATTACAATAGAGGAGGAGCTCACATTCTCCTCACTCAGCCACCCTCCTGTCTCCCTCGCTCACACCGAGAGAGACAATCTCTCCGCCTCACATCTTTCACTCTTTGGTTTGTTCTCTCGGTTTTCTCATAGTTTGCTCATTCTTTTCCCCTCTCTCACCCTCTCTATTTATACACATAATGGTAGGTGAGAGAGTCTTCCATGTGAGCTGGCTACCAGCCCTCTTCTTCTCCTTTCGATGGCCGTCCACCTTTACGGCTTGTTGGTTGGCAGCTGCCTTCCTTGACATGGTTGGTTGCCTTCCCATGGGTGAATTCAAAAAATCACCCCCTTTACCCATGTAAGGTGATCCACAGCACATACTGCTGCTAATCTTGTTAGGCCCAAATTCAACATAGTCTTCATTTCCTTACTGAGACGCTGCATCCCCTGAAAGCTAGAGATAATACACCAGAGATACAAGAGGAGGAGGGAATCCTACATCCTCAACTCAACTCACACCACTCTCTGATTTGGAGAGGGAGCCTCTGCTCCTATCTCCCACAGATCTCTTCCACGTTTCTTGTCTCGGATGTCTTCACCTGCTATGCTTGAACTTGCGCAACCAAGATATCCGACACCCCCTGATTGGATGTCTTGCACCCCCTGCTGAGATGCCCTTGACCGTCAATGCATTACCTCGCAGGACCAGTCATTGGAGCAATAGAAAACTCATCGTTTATCCCATCAACGTCCTCGGTTTTCTTTGCTCGAAGCTTTTCCTTTAAACTATCAGCCTTTGCCCTCTGCACTTCTGAACAACCTCCTAGCGTTTCCATATACGCTTGTTGTCTATGCCTTTGCAATCCATGATCTCCAGTTCAATGATACACGTTACCTGCGTATCTATCACTTGTACTACCAGATGATGGTTGACAGTAGCTCTTTCTTTCAAAACAACTTCAACAGATCTGTACAAGTCACCAACTATGCAACACCTAGCATAGTACCTGCAACCCATACTTCTTGAGTGCTCATTGTGGCTCCATCCTCTCCTCCTGCGCTCGAGCTCGCCTGAGAGATCCGCAATTGCTTTGTTTCATTAAGAGGTGCGTTCGCTGCCACAAAATCAAAACTGATACCATAACCTAGGTATCCAACATTCAGTCAAAACTGAATGCCATCTGCTGTACAAAACACAAGCGCTTTTTCAAAAAAAAAAAAAACACAGTAGATTCCATTGCTCAAAATCATATTGAGCCAATGCAAAGAACATGCAGAACCAATCGAGCTAACTCTTCAATTTTCTGCAACTCAAGCTCCACCATAGTGCCAAGTTCTGATTTCCATAGGCGCCAAACAAGTTGTCCTTGACAACTCCAAACAAAACATGGTGAGCAACCCCGCTTGAACCAATGCTGAGGAGACTAAACAAAAGAGGCTTCAAATTCTCCGTCAAAGCAATTTCAAAAACGGTACCAAAAAAACATCATGTCCGATCAACCATCGAACATAATACTGCTCTCTTTAAGCTCGAATTAATCAAGAGAGCCAAACAAATTCTTCGAGAACTGAGGCAAGTTCTCCACCAAACAAAACTGAACTGTGGATGCAGTTAGGCTCTAACCAGTTTGGAAGTATCGGAACAAACTTCAAATGAACTGATAAAATGCCAAGAGCCAAAAAATTCTGAAATGTCGAGCAAACTCCAGATTCCTCCCACTGCAATTCCAACCGGCAGACACAAGATGATGCACCATCTTCACAGTTGCCAAAAACCGCCCAAAGGCGCTTGCACCGTAAATACACAACTCCAACAGTCCCTGCTGACTCCACTAAGTTTGCAAACGATCTATCCCCTCCAAATCCAATGGCAGATTAAGGGATGGAACCCAACACATGAGGTTCACAAAATCACCATCTTCACATTTCTTCGCAGCAATCTCTTCTAATCTTGAATGAACACTAACGATCAAACTGCTTCTAGAGAAGTAAACACCCGGAGTCTGAATCGTCACCCAGACTACCAATAGCTGATGTCTTCGAATATGGAACAGATTGCGAAAAATGAAAATCCACAAGAAGAAACAATCAAGTCTCACAAACCGGAGACACCCTTGGATCTAATCAGACACGATCATAGATCCCAATTGTGATGATGAATCTCAATAAACCACGACTCTAAAAATCGCCAATAATCCGTGAAAGACCGCCAACAACAATGCCTCTAATAGACATTGAACAAAAAACACCAAAGCTCCACCAAGATCTAAAGTAGATTGTCACACCTTCTTCAAATCGACAAATACGGAAACCAAGGCTTCACTAGATGCGAGTCTTCCAACAACGATCCATGAAGGATCTCCAACGCCTCCACGAGGCCAATGCCAATAAAGTACTACTATTTGGACTTATTACATATGCCAAATCTCCGTAGTACACTCTGCCAATGCTGGTTCTCTCTATTCCTAGAGAAAAACCCAATGAACTCTGAAGTTCTGTAACTAACCCAAGAGTCTCTAAATGAACTGATAACTTTTGCAACTGACTCTGAAAGTTCTTCAATTGGCTTCCAATTGGCTTCAACCAGGTGAACAAAATTTTTCACCCCCATCACCCACATGGATGACAAAATACCGTTGTACAAATGTGCCTCCATTCCACTGAGTATCCGAAGTGAATCTGCACCTCCTACTTGGAATGTCTTCAACCGCCACACATCATCTTGCATGGCTTGCACCTCTATCACCAGGTACTTGCATCCTCCAATAGAATGCTCACCGTTTCCCTGTTGAGGTGACTCCACCCAAACTCTTTGGGTGCCCGTCGTGACTTCACTGCTACGAACCAGATTCAGGACAAAAAAAGAGATTTGCCTCTCCCTGGGTGCGCACTGCAGCGTCTTATCCCTTTCAATTTCTTTGTCTGGAGCCTTTTTTTTTTTTTTTTTTTTCCTGTGAACTAGTTGATGCTGCCAGGCCAAAATTCGGCACACTGCACCTTTGTACGATTCTGCTGTGTACTCTTGCACTGTTGTATACCTGCACCTTGTATGACATTCCTGTGAACTCATCTGTGCTATTGTGATTACATGCTCCTACACCTTATGTGTGCACTGCTGCAGCTGTTGCTCTTCTACGTTCACATACTACCAGTACTTCTTGTATTATGTTTGACAGTAGCTCCAACTGCCACAACATTTCCCTGAGCTGCACTGGTTGCCAATCATCTATCTGATGAAGTGGACTTTTGATTGAACCAGATCTTCCGATCACATCAACAACCAGGAAAGTTTCCAGGAAAGACTGGTGGGGTCACAATCGGTCCCACTTAAGAACCAGTCTCCTTAGACAGTGTCTTTTTTACAGAACTTTCCTAGACATTGTTGATCTTGAGATAATCATGTGCAATTCTTCTGATCGCTCCCTGACCAATTCTGATCTCCATTGATTTGCCATTTAATCAAGCCTGATCTCCTTTGGTCTTCAATGATCTATCTCGATCTGTATCTGGTTGTCCAATCTGGTCAGAATCTGCCCATTCTAACCTCTTCAGTGAATCCGCAGCGTTCCACAATATCCGGCAACCTTTCTTCGTTTATTGAAGATGACAAACTCCCATGTTTTGACAATCTTTCAAAACCGTTCAGAATTTCACTATTCTGACCTCGCGGTTGCGTCCGGAATGGTCCGTTTAGCTAGGACGAACCTTCGCTGCACTGCCGAGGACCTCACTGAAAAATATCCCTGAAAGTTGGGCCACACCACAATTTTCTAAAAATTCTGGGCCAAATTGCAATTTTCAGAAGTTCAGGGAATATTTCGTGTACCAACAGAATATTCCGTCCACTGTACTAGATGCCGTCTGCCACTTTAATCTGCCTTCTTTTTACAGAAACTTCGATTCCAAAATCTGATCGTACAGATGTGTCCGGAATACTCCAAATAGTTGGAAAGCACTATTGAATCGCCAAAAAAAGACTCTGAATGGCTTAGATCTAGCCAAAACATTTTGTACGCCTCAGATCTGCGGTTGCACCTTAGTCGCGAAGCACTGGATCCTCTTTCTCTACGGCTGCACCGTCGGCCCGTAGCACCGGATCCCTCCTCCATGTGCTAACGTGGCAGATGGCATGGCGTTGACTGTCTGCCACGCGTCATTGACTAGGCCACGTGGCGCTTACTGGACTGATGACATGCTAGCCACGTGACAGTCCCTGACTGACGTGGTACTGACTGGGTGCTGACGTGGTGGCCACGTGACACTTCTTTGCTGACGTGGTGCCACGTGTCGATGACGTGGCTTGATGACGTGGCACCGCGTGGCGTACACGCGCTTCCCCCACTCACCTTCTTCCTTCCGCCGAGCGTGGGGCATGTGCTCGAGACTAGGACGACGCGCTGGCTGACTGCACGGCGAGTGAGAGCGCGTGCTGCGACTGGGCCTCACGCTCCTTCTTCAAACAGCGCGTGAGAGCGCGTCTGGACTCTTCTGGTGGTCTGCTTTGCATATTTGGAATCGTCTCGTCGAGCCCTTGCTCCTGGTATGCTCAAAACCTGATTTCGAGCAACTTGATTTCTGGGCAGTTTCGAAAATCACATTGTTTTTGTTCCAAAACGCCACCGACGAGGCTCTGATACCACTTGTTGGGATCTGGGATCCCGCCCAAGACCTTATGGAAATCATAGCAAGTAGAAAAACACACCCACACAGAAGGAGACACCATATTTAACATGGTTCGGCATTAAAGCCTACGTCCACGGGAGAGTAACCAGTTATCACTATAACAATGGAGAGATTATAGAAAGATTACAATAGAGGAGGAGCTCACACTCTCCTCACTCAGCCACTCTCCCGTCTCCCTCGCTTACACCGAGAGAGACAATCTCTCCGCCTCACATCTCTTACTCTTTGGTTTGTTCTCTCGGTTTGCTCACAGTTTGCTCATTCTCTTCCCCTCTCTCACCCTCTCTATTTATACACATAATGGTAGGTGAGTGAGTCTTCCATGTGAGCTGGCTGTCAGCCCTTTTCTTCTCCTTTCGGTGGCCGTCCACCTTTACGGCTTGTTGGTTGGCAACCGCCTTCCTTGACATGGTTGGTTGCCTTCCCATGGGTGAATTCAACACAAACTACCTGCCTTGAGAAGTTTTCAATCATCTAAATTTTTATTTATTTTTAACAGGAATTTCGTTTTAGTTCATGATTTCAATTAGAGGGTGTTGTTCATTCATTCGGGTCTCATTTTAATGATTCAAATTGTTCATTTTATAAGATCTTTTGTGTATAAATAATAAAATTAGATCGATATGATATTTACAACCTATTCAATTTATGACATTGTCAATAAAAAAATGAATCATCTAATTTTACAAACGCACTTATAATATCGTTCGAGGAGAAGAAATTGCACATAACCCCAAAGACAAAAAGATCCACTCATTCGATTTATGACATATTTTTTCAAAAGAGAAGTGTAAATCTTAATAATCTTATTGTCTATGGAGGTTCTACGTTTGGACAGCTAATTTTTTATTTGTAAGGTGTGAAATGTTGTGAAGTAATCTTGATATAAAAAAAAAAATTGCTTTTCCACCGGTCTAAGAATAGAGGCTACAATCAAGATTGTCAAAAGTAGAGGCTGCAAATCAAGTTTGTCAGAAGTGGTTGCAACCGTTTGAAATTCATAACCTCAGCCGTATTTGCATTTAATGTTTGCACATTGTTAGTTTTATCTATATATAGCTATTGTATGTTGGGAATTCAGAGTGTGAGAGAAAGAAGAGAGTTAGAGAGTAAAAAGTGTGTTTTTCATTTCCTCAGTGTATTCTAAATATTTGAGTGAAATAAATCTGTTTTTCAGATTATACATTCTCTCTTGTATTTATTTTGTGAACCACCATAAGTGGTTTGCACCCCACTCCCACCAACACAAAAGTCATGGAATGAGTATTTATATCTGTCATTGCAGTTATTTGATCATCATTTGTCTCTAAATTATTGAACACAGTTGAATTGGCTTCTTCTACTCTTAATATTTTCCATTATATTATTAGTTTTGGAAAAGCAAGTAAGAAATGCTGCTTCCAGAATGTTTAACAATTACTTGACTTTGAGATAAAAATTTATAAATTTAATCCTAATTTAGACTACCATTCACCTTATTTGGTTTAACTTTGTTTTCAGAAAATTGAATTTTTTATTTTTGTATTTTTTAATTTTTTTTGAATTTTTTAATATTTTATGTAAATATTTTTTTTTAAATATAATTAAAAAGTATAATATTTTTGAAAAAAGGCTTCATAAAATTCATCAGTACAAAAAATATTAAAAAAAAATACAAAAATTTAATATATTTTCTTATTTTATTGTATTCAATGATTTTTTAAAGATTTTTTTATACAAAGTTTATACTTTTCAAGTATATCAAGATTAAGTGTATCTAAAAGTTAAAAATTACAATGATTAAAATATTTTTTAAAAAATCATTAAAAATGCAAAAATACGAATTGTAAACTCAAAAAACTATTTTTGAAAATTCCAAATCAAACAGGGTGATTAATTTTTATTTTATGGTTTGTGAAAGCAAGTTCAAAGTAATTTAAAGAAATTAATTTGCACATGTTGAATGGAGAAGAACAATTCCTGTAATCAGTCCCATTTCATAGGGCTCAAAATTTAGTTTGATGTGGTTATGTAAAATTTAAATTAATTGAGTTCATTCATGAGAGCATCATGACTTTTTATTTAAGTTTGGTCCCTTTGTTATCTTAATCCTATTCTGATTAAAATTATATATATATAGATATATCTATATACTATAAGAAGCTTTTTCACTTAGGAAACAGTGTCAGCATGGGTTGTTATTTTGCATCTCCTGCCGAAATTATCCCTATGTTGCTATAGACAATTTGATCACTCATTAGATTTATTAGTAAATTCACTTCTTTGTTTAGCCACCCTTCGGCATGATGTAAGGCATGATTACATTTGAATGAAATTACTTCCTTAACTTTTTTACTTTGAGAATATTACAACTCCAATTTTGTTGTGTTATTGTAATTTTTGGAGTTTTGGAGGGTGTTTATAAAATTTGAATACCTTTAGTTTTATACAACATACAATTTTTGCTTTCTGCCTGCCTTGATTAAAGAAGTTATCATGGTCAAAGTGAACACCACCTTGTAAAGTTATACAGCCATTTCAACGGCGCGAGCGGATCCTCTAGAGTAACTCTCTAGAGTGATCTCCTAAAGTGGATGATCGGACGGCTCTGCTTAAGCCTCACCAAAACGGCGTCGTTTTGGTGAGCCAGACCAAAAAAAAAAAATTACAGATCTGCAGATCGAGGCGTCCGGATGGAGGAAGAAGAAGAAAATGGATTTGAAAGGAGGAGGAAGAAGAAATAGATGTGGAGAGTAGAGCACATAACAATAACTACAAAGGAGGATAGAGAATGTCTGGAGAAGAAGAAACCACTGTGGATTTGAGAGGGAGGAAAACGGATTTGAGCCAGACCAAAAAAATGGGTGGATTTGAGAGAAACCAAAAAAAAAAAAAAGGGTGAGCCAGACAGATTTCTTCTTCCTCCTCCTCCTTTCAAATCCATTTTCTTCTTCTTCCTCCTCCCTCTCGACTCAATCTGCAACTCTGCAATTTTTTTTTTTTTTTTTTTTGGGTCTGGCTCACAGAAGAAAATGGAAGTTCATCCATGGTGATGAACTTCTTGAGCGACCAAACCAAACCCATTAACCCAACACAGCAAAAAAACTTTTCTTTCTTCCAGTTTTCTTACATTTTCTTCTTCCTCCTCCTTTCAAATCCATTTTCTTCTTCTTCCTCCATCCGAACGCCTCGATCTGCAGATCTGCAATTTTTTTTTTTGGTCTGGCTCACCAAAACGACGCCGTTTTGGTGAGGATCATCTCAACCGTTGGATACATTAATGGGACACGTATTGCACTCTGAGGGACTACTCTAGAGGATCACTTCAGAGGATCACTCTAGAGGATCCGGACGCTTCAACGGCAAACCATCAAAGAGATGAAGAGAAGAAAAAGTCGGAGTTTGAAGTCCATTTAAACCATAAAAACCCACATTCGATTCCAGTAAAAGAAAACCTTGTAGTTCTATAAATGTCTATTCCAACAATAAGGCATCATAAAATTCATCTAACAGTAATAAAAAAAAAAAAAAAAAAGAGGAAATTGTACAACAGGGCAGGAAAATCGTCACAATTTTCCATAATTCGAATTGCTAGTTGCAGAGATACACTTCGAAATAGTTATAAGCTTTAATGGCCATTCTAAACACAAGAACTCAAAAGGTTCATCTTTTCTTTTGTTTTGGTAACAATCAAACAGAACATAAATAGATTTGGAGAAACATAACTGGAAAATTGTCACACATTTCATTATTCAAATGGCTATGTTTGCAAAAAGACACGGTCCCATTAGATCCGCGTGATCTAACCAAAGAGAAAAAGCAATCAGCACCAAATGTTTAGAAAACAAACATCACTTATCAGCTAAAGTGATAACCATAACAATTAACCACGATGATAATTGATGACACATTCAAGGAAAAATTGCACCTTGTGTGATTCAGCTCATGAAGGGAAACAAAAATTTCAGACCAACAGAATACTCAAAATCTGTTATCTACAATCCTAAATCTCAACCCACAATATAATGAAAGGGTCGAAAAAATTTTGGGGCAAGAAAAAGGGAGGGAAAAACATATATATATATATATATATTTGTCACAAAGAGAGAGAGAGAGAGAGAGAGAGAGAGAGAGAGAGAGAGAGAGAAACCCATGCAAAACCCTGATAGAATAAACAGTAAACAGGAAAGGAATGAAGAATAGAAAGAAGAAAAGTACTGAAATAAGTCTAAAATATATTTGCCATAAATTCATTATTCAATCACAGATTGTAGAATTATAGATCTGAAAAAAATTATCGAATCGAACGAAAACTAGGAAGAGAGCAATCAGATGCTAACCCTTAGAGTTTGAAGATTGATTCTTCTGATGCACTTCGATGATTGTGAATTTGCGAAATGCGGCTCAGAGACTTTGATCTCCAAGCTCGGAATCGAACTCCAAGCTCGAAATTAGAATCAAACGCCAAGCTCGGAGGGGCAGTAGCTAGCGGTGCTCGTGTGTTTGAGTGAGACGCCGACGGAGAGAGGGAGAGAGAGTGAGAGGTATATAAAAATCTATTAAAAAAAACGAATATATGGACACTATGTTTGAGTGGGCAAACCCATAATTATTTGTATTAAATTTTTTTTTTAATTTTTTTAATGTAAAGGTGTATAAGTTTGGATATGTAAGTTTGTCCCTAAATATATATAAAAAAATAAATTTGGAGTAGAAAATTTTAGACAAAAAGATTTAAGTATAAGTTTATAAATTATTTTTGTATTAAAAAAATTTAGATCATAAAAAAATTGGATTGAAGTTTTCACGATATTAATTAGCATGTCATGTAATTTATAATATTTTACAATATGCAATGCAATGTATGTCATCTTAAGTGTAAATATTTTATGGCATATTTTTGTAAGTCGTAAAAACATACATTTTTTTACGGCATACTTTTGCATTCCATAAATATATAAATTAACGACACACATGATATTGTTATTGAAAAAACATTAACGGCTTGCACAAAAAAATATATATATATATTGTAGAATGTACTAACTACAACATGCATTCGATGCATGCCATAAATATGATGCCGTAAATAGTTAATTTTGTTGTAGTATATAAAGAACCAATATTTGCTTATATATATATATATATATATCTATATAATAAAGCAGAACGAATTTTGAAAATATATAAAATGTATCAGAGATACATTTTATTTGAACGGCTAAGATGAATCTTACATTTATATTAATGGTTTAGATCAATTATAGTTCCCGCCCAAACATTTCTTTCTGAGCTTTTCACCTACCCACGTCTCCCCACCTTCCCTCTCTACCACGTCTCCTTCTCATTCCCTCTTTATCGCTCTCCCTCTCTATTCTTCTTGAACAGAACCACGAAAAACACCTGTTTCTCTCTCTCATTTCCCTTCATTTCCATCTCATTCTTCTCTATAATTTCCCATCTCTCTCTCTGTCTAAAATGGATAGTTGTTTGAGTAAGAAAACCACCATTTGTTCCTCTCCAAATACACTTCCAGACCCACCTCCAAATCAAACCACGACCAACACTAACCCCCAATTAACAGACACGAAAATGCTAGAAGAAGAGACTCTGAAGAATATCTTCGTCATCAAACACTGCAAGAGCCACGGCATACCCAACCCAGTTCACCAAAATATTACTGATACATCTGCATCTGAATCAGCTGATCTTTTTTTTTTTTGATCGGCAAAGAAAAATCTTTATTGATGATCTTGGTAACAACAACAACAACAATATTCACCGCAAACCCAAACGCGAACCCCCCATTCCTGTCCTCCTCCCTCTCTCCTAGCCACAACCTCAATGATGTTTCAAATGGTGGTATGGTGGCTTTATCAGATTTGTTCAAAGAAGGAAAGACAATCTGATACCATGGCTTTGCTCATCTTCTGCTCTGTTTTCTTCTTCCAAGATTTCTAGAGAGAAAGTGTGTGCTATTTTTAGAGGGGAGAGAGAGAGAGAGAGAGAGAAAGAGAGAGAGAGAGAGAGAGAGAAATGTATTTATTTTTATATATTAAATAGGGAATTTTATATTTATCTATTTTTATATATTAAATATGGAATTATATATATATCTATTTTATAAACATAAAAAACTATATGTATATATGTATCTATTTTTATATATTAAAAATAGGGAATTTTAGAGTGAGAAATATTGGGTCTGGAGCTACTGCTAATATGGAGAAGGATTTTGATTCAAAGTTGAGCATTGAGAGCAATTCTTCCAATGGAGGGAACATACCCAGATCTAAGAGCTTTGCATTTAGGGCACCCCAAGAGAATTTCACCATTCAAGACTTCGAATTGGGTCGCATCTATGGCGTTGGTTCTTATTCCAAGTTTTCATTTTTCTTCCTCATATTTAATTTTTTTTACTTTATTTATAGATTTGGGTTAATTTGGGATTATCCCTTTATTTATTTATTAATAATTATTATGATTGTGAATTAATTTGATTTATGTTGATTTATTATGGTATTTTGATGATTTATGTTCATTAGAGGTTAATTTGAATGTCATGTTTCATCTATCTTTTTAGTGTTATTTTAGATTGTTTATGGGTCAATTTATAATTTATTAAATAGTGTTGGAATTATAATTATATTTTAATCGTAGCATTATTTACATCGTGCCTTCAGGCACGGGCATACGCTAGTATATAATAAAGCAAGAATGTTTTTGAATTCATCCTACATACATTTGTCCTACTAGAACATTTGAACGGTTAAGATTCATTTCTGCTTAAAAGGTGGATGGTAGAGATGATAACCTTTTTTTTCACTCTACCCCAACCTTCCGTCCAACCTGATCTGTCTCATCTTACTTCGAAACACACCCACCCACTCTCTACAGAAGGGAGATCTATGCTAATCAAACTCTCTCTCTCTCTCTCTCTCATAGCCTTACTTCCCACTAATACATCTCTCTCCAACCGCTCGATGGTGCCACTGTTTCGGTGTTATCGTTTCTAGATCTACATCCACCACCACCGCCGGTCGTGAGATCCATAGCTCTAACACACTCCTCCGCTGCTACAGCATACAGACAACCGATGATTTCACCGAGTTCATCGGTGATGGTAGTGGACTGTTCTTCACCGTATTTATGCGTTTCTCTCAAAGCGACAGAGTTTTGCACCGCCGCACATGGCGGTGGGGCCCATATCGACTTCATTCTTTATCACCTCAACGATGTGAAGCCACACAGAGAGTTCAAAACGACATGGAAGTCTTGCTCACCACCACTCCGCCACACCGACGTTTGCACCATTGGATCTAATGGAAGACCCTCCAATTGCACTGTCATTTTTAGGTCTGTGTCTCTGTGTATAAAGTCTTCAGTTTTTTTTTTTTTTTTGAAATTTGTCAAATGATGTTTTTATTGTGTGCAGACGGTTTGAAGAGAACAATGACAAGATACGAATCACAATCTGCTAAACTCGCAAGGTTGTTTCTCTTTTTAAATATTTGTTTTTTGGGTTTTAATTTTTATTGATTAATTAATAACAGATTTTGTATATAGATGTTTAAGTTATTTTTTTTTTAATAGTTAGTATAGAGTATGTGTATGTTCAAATTGTGAGATGGGTTTTTATATTTGGTTAAATATCACTGGTTAGAGTTGAATTTTCTACTTTAAAAATGCAGATTGATGATCTCAAGCATTGCCCATTTGCTAAGGTAAAAAAGTGCAGAAGAAGAAGAAGAAGAAGAAATAGGGGGACTCGAATGTATATATATCAGCACATATTTGTGTGGCTGTCACTCTCTCTCTCTCTCTCTGCACAAATCAAGCAGGCTTTGTTGTGGGCTTTGGGGCAAAATCTCTAGGGGTCCCTTCATCTCTTTGCTCCTCCTCTATTCTATTTATTATATACATATATATATACACATACATGTATTTGTTTGTATTGTTTAGAAAATAGAGGATGGCAAGAATGGTGGTAGTGAGAGAGAGAGAGAGAGAGAGAGAGAGAGGAGGTGGCTATTTTTCTGGGTTGATTTTTTGATAATTGGGTTGGGTTTTTTTTTTTTTTTGGGGATTAAATTAGTCATAAAAAATAAAATAAAATAAAATTTAATAAAATAAAATATCATATTTAAATCATAATTTTTTCTCTCATAAATTTTTTTAAAAAACAACTCAAACAAATTTTTTAATCTATACTAAAATAACCAAACAACTTTAAAATCAATCCAACTTTCCAAACGAAGCAAGGGGTTTGGCGAGATTAGCCGTCACGTCGATGACGGATAGTGAACCAGCAATATCCGGTGTTGACACGTGTTTTCGTGGGAAAGTAAAAAAAAAATACACTCGCACATACTTATATTTTATTCTCAACATTATTTACATCGTGTCGTCAGATACGGGCATACGCTAGTATATATATAGCGACCCCGGTCTTTCCCCATTTGGTTATTGTATCCGGACTTAGGTTCCGTGGATCTTGTGGTTATATATATGTTGTTATCGTCCTTTATTTCCTTGTCATTTGAGTTATGGGTTGTATTGGGCAGGTTTATTACAGTTTGGTAGTCTTTGGGAGCAAACGGTTGCTGTCCAGAATTTTGGTCCTTCACTCGAGCGAGCAGTTTGTCGCTCGAGCGAGCTCTTGTTTTTGGGCCTTCGCTCGAGCCATGGTTTATTCGCTTGAGTGAGCGACTGCGTTTGGGTATAGAACCTGAGAGCTGTGTTTCTTGGCTCGAGCGAGCGAGGTGTATGTTTTCGAGTTATTCGCTCGAGCGAGCATTCCATCGCTCGAGCGTGCTTCTGGGTTGCAGACCTGAAGCTTCGAGTTTTTGGCTCGAGCGAGACTTTCTTCGCTCGAGCGAGACTTTCTTGTGTTTGGTCACTCGAGCGACCAATCCTTTGCTCGAGCAAGCCTGTTTTATTTAAATACGGAGCAGCGGTTTTAAACATTTTTTTTTCATCCTCTTTTGTTTTAAAAACCCTAGGTCCGTGTTTTCTCTCCCTCCACTCACCTTCTCTCTTAGGTTTCATCTATTTTTAGGGTGTTTCTATCCTAGGTTCTTTATTAAAAAGGTAGAGCGGGTTGAGGGCTTTGTTTTAATCTGAACATTTGTGGATTCAAAGCACTTTGGATTTCGGGTCAGCTTCTCCATTCGAGTTCTTCACTTCGAGGTATGGATACCCTACTCCATACTATAGGTTTTGTCCTAAGTTTTGGTCATTTTAATATGTTGGTGTTGTTCGCTAATTTTGGGAAAAGCTAGGGTTTGATTTATAATTTGAAAAGCCCTAATTGTTGTAATAAATTAAGTCGTATAATTAATTTTGGGAAAATGGGGAATTTGGTTTAATTCATGAAATTGGGGAAATTATGAGATTAAATGGTATAGTTGGATAATTTGATCATTCACTTATGAAAATGTTGAGTTGGGTCGAATTGTCACGGTTCTAAATATGAACCAAAGAGTCCAAATCCGGCAAATCGTTTTGGAAAACTGATTTTTTGAAAGAAGTGCCAAACATGGACTGCTTTGCCAAATACAAAGTCGCCACCTAAATATTTTTTAATGGGGAAATTTAGGAAACCCTGACTCGGTGCCAAAGGCCACGTGTCCGTCATCACCGAAGTTGCCTCGGCTCGGGAGCTTGGGTACGATTGGGGAAGGTCAGCTATGAGCACCCCCTCTCACCCGGTCCGAAGACCGGCCTCTACTAATCATGATATCCAATTTTGAAAATGTTATGTGTTCTTATTCCGATTATTAGCCTAGATTTACTATGTTATGCGCACAGCAAACAAGTATAGACCAAATCGCCTAAATTGGAACAAAACATAGCATGTTTGTTTTGAAAATGGTTTGCTACTCGCAAGTAGGCTAAAATGCAGGTTTTGCCACCCTCGAATGGGCTTTTAGAAAAAATGGTTTTGCCACTATCGGGTGGGCTTAAAACTCACAGTTTTAATGTATTATCCCAATTTAAGCAATTCGGCCTTTATCCACAGGCATTCAAGCAGTTATATCACATAAGCAGCTAGTCTCATGGTAATCATGCAATTATGGCAACACTCACACGCATGCGGTATGCTAAAGCATAAAAAGCTCACCTAGTACTCCAAGCCAAAACAGAAACCAGTTAGTAATCACATGCATGATCCTAGTTCATGTTCGAAATGGCTAATGCAACACATGCAAAGATGCAATCCAAACAGGCTCGGCTATCGTAAACATGGCATGTGAAATGCTACAAATAACACGTATTCAATTTGAAAATTGAAGTACAATGCAGTTAGCGTGATGTACCGAGCCCGGTGCATGTAAACAACTGTATGGATGCAAACATGCTGTCATGCTGTTATGCTAATTTAAATATGCCCTAGTCTACCATCATAAGCAGGTAAATAAAGGGGAAGAAAGACGTAAGGTTGGAAGATATACACACACTCACGCACACTTATTACAAATACGCCCTCACTCGGAGGGACCAAAAGAATATACAAATTTAATTAACCTACAAGCTAATTAAATGTTACAGACCACCTCATTAATTAACAAATTAATTAAACTACTGAAAGCAGTAAAAGGCCTCGGGAAGAGGGATGCACGCATGCTCGGATTGGCTTCACCCGGAAAACTCGATGCCATATCACTGTTGCCTCTGTTTACACTGCCCTACCCCTCTGAAAATTGCCAAAGTCTCAGGATTGCTTCTTTTGACACTGGGAAGCATCACTGGCCAAGCAAAAACACCACCGGCCGAATGGAATGATCACCGGCCATCTTTGGAGATATCGGCCACAAATGTTTTGCCGGTTGGCACTGTACTTAGCCGATCGACCAAAACTTCCTGCAGAACCTGTAATTGACAACAGCAGAGGGCAAGCAGTGTATGGCATGGAATTTTCAGACAAATGTATTCACGGACACACTCCCTATCATGCAATGGACTCAAGGGAGCATGGCCCTCGACCCTCGGGCCATCAATCACGCATTTCAACGCATGATGGCCCAAAAGCCAAGTTAGCAACTTTGATATCAAATGAAATGCAAGCACAAAACACATCAAAGGCCCCAACCTCTATCATGCTTGATCAAGAGGCAAGGGATGCATGCCAAATGCAACTTAAGCATGCGAGCTAAGTATGCAATATGAGTATGCGAACAAGCATGCAAGGCATGACGCGATGCAACAACATAACATGCACAACGCATTGTAACATGGCATACACAATGCAAGATGGGCTTACACCAATACAAGTTGACCTCAGCCACACTCACATAGGAGGCCATTTGCAGAGGTTAGAAGCTCAAAACAAGACTTTTCTCAGTTAATACCAAAGCTCAAAAATGCTCACAAGTAGGGCTAAAATAGCATGCAAAAATGGCCCTAAAAGAGAGATTTGAAGACAAGAGGTAGTAGATGATTTCAAACAGCAAAAAGTTCTTAATCAAGCATGAAGATGAGCTCAAAATATGACACTTTTTAGTTCATGACAAAGTCCAGAAATGCTTGCAAGTGTAGCTTATAAATGAAGCAAGAAAATGTAAGTTTAAGGGAAATGGGTGCTTACCCTTGAAGAGCAGCAAACCAGCAGCTTGTGGTCCAAATTTCTGAGCTTCTAACCTCTGCAAATGGCCTCCAAAGTGCTGGAATAGAGGATGGAGGTGTTGTGCTATGGGTTGTAGGGCAAATGGTGCAAGGGCAAGGGTGTTTTGAAGCTTGGATGAGGGAGATGGAGGGTTGTATGTATATATATCAGATATATATGTCTACTCTCTGGTTTTTTGCTCAAAATCTCCAACCCCCAACAATGGAGGATGAGAGCTCCTTATATAGGCAAAGGCAAAGGCTTGAAGCTTATAAGACAAGCTAAAGAGAAAGGGTCAAGGGGGGCAAGAGGGCCAAGGCTTCTCAAGGAAGCTAGGACAGCTGGTAAGCTTCTTGAGGAAGCCAAGACAAGGGGTCAAGGCTTCCTCAAGAAGCCTTGAGCAAAGGGTGCAAAAGAGGGGTCAAAGGCTCAAAATAGGCACATATATGCTCGGGGAGCTGGAAGGTGCAAAAAGATCAAACCGGCCAGCAAAGGAGGTCGTCGGCCAAAATAAATGGCCAGTCGGCATAATAAATTGCCGGTCGGCTAAATAGATTTCCGATAGGTGCTTCCAAGGTAAAAAAGTGTCCGGTGGGTGTCCAAATTGAAGCCCCGGAAGTTAGCTTTCCAATGCCGCAAACCTTGCAGTAAAATGCCTCCTATGCAAAAAGTTATGCCCTTTTTGGTGAAGCCGCACAGATTCGATCCAACCAGGATGATGCCCAACTTCAACCAATCATATCTCCTCCACCCGGACTTGGCTTTGAGAGATTCTTGAGTGCAAAATGAAGCCTCGGAAGTAAGCTTTCCAACGGTGGTGGCCTCATAGATAAAATCCAAGTATGCAGTTGAATAGGCCCGATTCAACGAGAGCTGCTCGACTCCCTTCTACCCGGATCCTTGGCGAACTTCTTCTCCAACTTGTTTTCTCCCCTCTTCTCCTCTTCTCTTCAACTTCAAACCCCTAATCAAGGTGTTTTGAAATATTTTTCAAAGATTTCATCTCTCTTTCATTAATCTCCACTTTGTCCTTACTCGGTTTACCGAAAAGCACAACGTTTGACAAAATGCGAGCCTCGGAACATCGCAGAAACTTTATTTCAAAAAATGTTTTGAAAGAGAGGGTTTTAAGGTCTAAAAACCATTCAAAATAGCTTTGGTCCAAAATGGGGTGTGAAGTTGAGATTTGCCTTTCTCCTTGCCGAAGAAATTGAACCTTTGCCCTACACACCTTTTACCACCAAGTAAACCATCAGTCGCGCCCAAGTCTTAAGGGCGGTCAAAAATAGGGTGTCTACAAGGCTGTATTTACCAGTTTGTCCAGGTTTGCACTTGAGCTTGTGGCGTCTGAGGAACGCCGCTATTTAGAGTTTGAGAAGAAGTTGAGGCATGGCCTCAAGATGAGAGTTGGGGGTTCTATGACCCGAGAGTATGGGCGTCTGGTGGATGCTGCAGCCCATATGGAAATCATGATGCAGGAGGAGGAGGAGAGGCAGAGGGGCTCCAAGAGGAGTCAGGATAGTCAGAGTGATGGCAAGAAACAGAGAGGTTTTACCCCTCAACAGTCTCAGGGTAGTTACTAGATCGACTTTTCCAGTGCCGAGTGCAGATCCTGGGAAAGACAGCCAGGGAGACGTGACTTGTTTCAAATATGGCCAACTGGGTCACAAGTCTCTAGCTTGCTTGCAGAAGGGAGGAGGTCAGAGAGCTACTTCATCTTTAGCTAGACCACAGAGCCAGAGCCAGAGCCAGGGTAGAGGCCAGCTGCTCTCTTGTTATCAGTGCGGTCAGGCAGGGCACCTGAAGAGGTTTTTCCCACAGTTGAGTGGCACATCTGGTGCATCTGGTTTGAGGCAGACTCAGAGTCATCAGCCAGCTCAGTTAGTTCAGACCTCGAGGGCCAATCAGGGGGCTTCATCGTCCCAGTCTGTGCAGCAGTCTTATGCTCCTAGGGGTGAGCAAGTAGATCAGAGACCGTCTGGGCGCATGTATGCTGTTACCGCGCAGGATCTTGTACCGACTCCATCTGTTGTGAGAGGTAACTCTTTGTTTTGTAACTTGGTTGCTAATGTGTTGATTGATACGGGAGCATCTCATTCTTTTATATCTGCTGCATTTTGCATCTGTTTTGGGATTGGAGTTGGCACAGTTAGCATCTCCTATATGTGTAGTATCGCCTGTTGGGGGTGAGTTGATTTTGAAACATGGATTCAGAGGTTGTGATATAGAGGTCGCTGATCATCGGCTTCCTTTTCCTTTTGTAGTTATGCCCATGTCAGGATTTGACGTTATTTTGGGTATGGACTGCTTATCGTCATACCGGGTAATTATTGATTGTTACCGCCAAAGAGTCACAGTATGTACCTTGAGCGGGGATTGTTTCCATTTCTTTAGGGGATCGGGTTGGTAGTGTTCTGCCACCGGTGTATGATCCGCAAGGGCAGAGTGAGTTGAGTGGTCTTCTTGCTAGCCTTTTTAGTAGTGAGTGTGATGGGATCTAGACTGTGTTGCCAAGAGTGGTTTGTGAGTACTCAGACGTCTTTCCCGAGGATCTAGTTAGTTTGCCACCTCATAGAGAGATTGAGTTCTCCATTGACTTAGTGCCCGCACTGCGCCGATTTCTATGGCACCTTATCGTTTTGCCCCAGCTGAGTTAGTTGAGTTGAAGATTCAGCTCCAGGAGTTGCTAGATAAGGGCTATATTCGTCCTAGTGTTTCGCCATGGGGAGCGCTGGCCCTCTTTGCTAAAAAGAAAGGTGGTGTCTTGAGACTCTGTATCGATTATCGGAAATTGAATCGGGCTACGGTCAATAATAAGTACCCTATGCCTTGTATAGATGATCTGTTCGATCATTTGAAGGGTTCCTATTGTTTCTCTAAGATAGACTTGAGATCGGGTTACCACCAGTTGAGAGTCAAGGAGGAGGATATTCCGATGACGGCATTTTGTATGCGGTATGGCCATTATGAGTTTCTGGTGATGCCTTTTGAGCTCACCAATGCACCGGCAGTCTTTATGGACTTGATGAACCAGATCTTCCGGGAATTCTTGGATCGTTTTGTGGTCGTTTTCGTGGACGACATCCTTATCTATTTACCTTCTGAGGAAGAGTACGAGGAGCACTTAAGAGTGGTGCTTGAGTTACTTAGAGCCCATAAGCTTTATGCTAAGTTTGGGAAGGGTGAGTTCTGGCTAGAGGAGGTGAAGTTCTTAGGCCATGTGGTCTTCGGGGAAGGGGTGTCTGTTGATACATCCAAAACTGAGGCAGTGCAAGATTGGGCACAGCCTAAGAGTGTGTTTGAGATCTGCAGTTTTCTGGGATTAGCTGGGCACTACCGACGGTTTGTGAAGGATTTCTCTAGGTTAGCTTCACCGTTTACTAGACTGACTTGGAAGGGAGTCAAATTTGTATGGAGTGAGACTTGTGAAAAGTCGTTCCAAGAGCTGAAAGTTAGATTGACCACCACTTCGGTCTTGATTATTCCGGAGAGAGGGTTGGGTTATGCAGTCTATTGTGATGCTTCACGAGAAGGTTTGGGTTGTGTGTTGATGCAAGAGGGGAAAGTGGTAGCCTATGGCTCACGTCAGTTGAAAATTCACGAGAAGAATTACCCTACACATGACCTAGCATTAGCAGCTTTGATCTTTGCCTTAAAGATTTGGAGGCATTACCTTTATGGTGAGAGATTCGAGGTGTTCTCGGATCATAAGAGTCTGAAATATCTGTTTACACAGAAAGACTTGAACTTGAGGCAGAGGAAGTGGATGGAGTTTATTGAGGATTACGACTTCGAGTTGCATTATTATCCGGGGAAGGCCAATGTGGTGGCCGATGCCCTTAGCAGGAAATCCATAGGTGATGTAGCTGGTATAGCCATCCGGGAGTGGGAGATGTTGGGAGCACTTGGCGAGTTTGATTTGCTTCTGGGCGAATCCGTTGAGGCTGCGGCCTTGTTTTCCGTTGTCGCGCAGCCTACACTTGTGACTTGAGTGTTAGAGGCACAGAGAGGTGACCTTAAGGTGGAATCCCTCCGAGAGAAGATCTCCAATGGGAAGGTTGAGAAGGGTTTGACGGTGTATCCCGACCAGAGTGTGAGATACCGAGACCGTCTATTTGTGCCGGAGTCTTGCCAAGAGGAGGTACTCTGAGAGTTTCATCATTTACGTCTTGCGGTGCATCGGGGAGGCACTAAGATGTATCGGGATTTGGAACGCCAGTTTTGGTGGCGGGGTATGAAGAGAGATGTGGCAGTTTTCGTGTCTAAGTGCCTTACTTGTCAGCAAGTGCAGGTCGAACAGCAGAGGCCAGCGGGTTTGTTACAGTCCTTGCCTATTGCCGAGTGGAAGTGGGAGCATGTCACTATGGACTTCGTTGTAGGTCTTCCGAGGACTCAGCGGGGTAGTGATGCTATTTGGGTGATTGTAGACCGGTTGACTAAGTCGGCGCACTTCATTCCTATGTGCGTGAAAGATTCGATAGATCATCTTGCCAACTTGTATATTCGGGACATAATGAGGTTGCACGGGGTCCCAGTGACGATCGTCTCGGGTAGAGATCCTCGTTTTACTGCCAGGTTGTGGCAGAGTTTGCAGAGTGCCTTGGACACTAAGTTGACCTTTAGCACGGCTTATCATCCTCAGATTGACGGGCAGTCCGAGCGTACTATTCAGATCCTTGAAGATATGCTTCGGGGTTGTGTTCTTGACTTTAGTGGGTCGTGGGAGAGACACTTGCCTTTAGTGGAGTTTGCCTACAACAACAGTTTCCAATCTAGTATCGGTATGGCACCGTTTGAGGCCTTGTATGGCCGACCGTGTAGGTCTCCAGTTTGTTGGGCCGAAGTGGGTGATGCACCTTTATTGGGTCTGGAGTTGGTGAGGGAAACGACGGAAAAAGTTGAGCTTATCCGTAGGAGGCTTGTTACAGCCCAGAGTCGTCAGAAATCGTATGCCGACCATAGGAGGAGACCTTTGGTATTTGAGGTGGGTGATCATGCCTTTCTAAAGATATCACCTAGGCGGGGATTGATGAGATTTGGGAAGAGTGGGAAGTTGTCCCCTCGATTTATTGGCCCTTTTGAGATCCTTGAGAGGATTGGTGAGGCTGCCTATTGTTTAGCTTTGCCACTGCAGTTATCCGGAGTTCATGACGTGTTTCATGTGAGTATGTTTCGGAAGTATGAGCTGGATCCATCGCATGTATTGGATTGGACCGACTTAGAGGTAGATGAGGATGCCTCATATGTGGAGAGGCCAGTGCGGGTCTTGGATAGGCGGGATCAAGTCTTGCGAGGCAAGACCATTCCCTTGGTAAAAGTTTTGTGGAAGCATCACGGAGTGGAGGAAGCCACTTGGGAACGTGAGTTGGAAGTCCGTGAGAAATATCCAGACATGTTTGTTGATGTGTAATCATGTATTGAGACTTTATAACATTATCGAACTTTACGAACATTATGTGTGTCTTAAGTTGTAAAACATTGAAAATGTTTTCGTTTAATAGAAGTATTTTGAAACTTGCCTCATAATGGAAGTTTATTGTAACATTGCATATGTTGAATGTGTTGTAGAATTGGAGTTATATCATGAAGTTGAATATGATATGGTAATGGGAATCGCATATATTGAAAACTGTTGAATTTGAAAGGAAATTGCATATTGATAATGCAAGTTGAAATATATATTGTGAAATGCTTCTTGACGAGAGAGGAAATGACTCGTATTGGGTCAAGTTGTTTAATATTGAAATGTAATATTGTTAAAAATTGAGAAAACTTGTGCTTAATTTCGGGGACGAAATTCTTTAAGGGGGAGAGGTTATAGCGACCCCGACCTTTCCCCATTTGGTTGTTGTATCCGGACTTAGGTTCCGTGGATCTTGTGGTTATATATATGTTGTTGTCGTCCTTTATTTCCTTGTCATTTGAGTTATGGGTTGTATTGGGCAGGTTTATTACAGTTTGGTAGTGTTTGGGAGCAAAGGGTTGCTGTAACGCCCTCAAAATTTAACCCACTAAATATAAAACAAGACATGCATTATTAAAAGAAACATTATATTATTTCAATCATCAGAGTATTACGAAATAAAACATCATAATAAATGCCCTACGGGCTTACATCTTGCCAAGCCAATACTTGGACACAATTCCATGAGTTCTAACTCAAAACGAATAAAGCCCTCGGCTTGAATGTTTACATAGTGCAGATAAAACAAATAACACAAATAAAGCAAATCTTCAAGTCCAATTCCTCACAAGCTAAGTCTTTGGAGGTTGTGAACCACCTGAACCTGAAAATGAAGTTCCCATATAGGGTGAGCCACAGCCCAGTAGAGAAATACTAAACCAAGCATAAGAATTAACTAAAGCAGTAGCACCCGGTACATGGTTAACACAAAATATTCAGTTTACAATATTATGACACGAATGTCTACGTTGTCTATGACACATGGTCTATGACACAATACACTTTTCATTCATACAGACATGGCTCAGAACCTGGCCAAACAACTCAACAAGGGTAACAAATCAGGTTAAACCTTTCTTATAACAAATTAAACACACATGCTGGTGTTATAACAAATCTCAATCAAATCCACTTCCATACTTCCCAACTGACACACATGGTGGTGATGTATCATATCAACAACAAATAGAATTAAGCACACACATATGTGATGCTACTGGAGTCCATCCCCTATCTCCTCCCAACAAATCCGGTTTAGAGGTCCATCTCCTATCTTCCCCTAAACCGTGGAGTTCATCCCCTATCTCCTCCAAAACCAAATGCATATGCAACATAATCGATGTTTGCCATATACAATACATAATCAATACACGAATGTTCTGTATTAACTCAACAATTAAATGAATGACTCAATTTCAGTTATACCTAAGCCGCATGCAAGGTCTACAACAATCAATGGCTATCCTCCACCGATAGCCCAAAACAATTATTTCTAAACAAGAAATAAATATAATAACACAAATAATCTCAATTTCACAGATGAGTGATTAAATATCCAACTACGTCAATTTATCTCATAATCCCCCAATTTCATGAATTAAACCCAATAACACAATCTTCCCTTAAATTAATTATATAAATTAATCTATGACAAACCCTAAGGTTTCTTCCAAAATTACTAAACTACCCCCACATACCAAAATACCACCACTTAGGATTAAAACGCATAAATGGAGTAGGAAATCCCTACCTCAAGAAAGAACCCAAAAAGATGATGATGAAGAAGGTGCTCGAAACTCCAGAGTGCTCCAAACCGACAACTGCTCAGATTAAATGGAAGCCCCCACTCTCCTCTATCTTATTTGTAAAAGAACTAGGGTAGAAACACACCCTAACTAGATCAAACCTAGGAGAAAAGGTGTTTAGAGAAGAAGAAAAGTCGGACTTTAGGGTTTGAGATCAAAAAGAATGAAAAACTGCCCTAAAAATCCCGCTTTTACGTTTAAATACTGGACAGGCTCGCTCGAGCGAAGACCTGGTCGCTCGAGCGACCAGACACAAGAAACTGACCTCGATCGAGCGAAGAGAAGCTCGCTCGAGCCAAAGACAAACCAGCTCGCTCGAGCGAAGAAAAGCTCGCTCGAGCGAACAAACACTGCGTTCAGGTCTAGGTACTGGACGCAATCCTCGCTCGAGCCAAGAAAGGCTCGCTCGAGCGACGAACCAAAAAGGAAGACCTCGCTCGAGCGAAGATAAGCTCGCTCGAGCGACCAAGCCAAAAACTGAACATGCAGACTTGGTTTCTAAACCCAACCAATCTGCAACCAACCTGCTAAACACATCCTATAACCCAAGAATAAGAAATTAAAGGACAATAACAACAAATATAACAGCGGAATCCACGGACCGTAAGTCCGGATACAATAATCAAATGGGAAAAGACCGGGGTCGCTATAACCTCCCCCCCTTAAAAGAATTTCGTCCCCGAAATTAAGCATGAGTTTGTAAAAAAACAAGTTTTTCTTAATTCCCAATGATATATAAAACAATAATCAACAACTTGACCAATATTGGTCACTTCATCTCTTATCAAGAGGCATCTCACAATATGTATAAACCAACATATATTTCAACCTGCATTAATGTTATGCATTATTCCTTCCAATGTTAACAAATTCCATATCATATTCAATCTCATGATATAAACAACATATTCAACACATAAGTGTTATATTCTACTCCCATTATGAGGCAAGTTTCAAAATGTTAACATTAAATCAAAACATTCTCAATGTTTTCCAACTTAAGACATATATAAAATTCTCAAGTTCCGCAATATTATATAATCTAAGTACAAAATTACAAATCAATAAACAAATCCGGATATTTCTCACGGACTTCCAACTCACGTTCCCAAGTGGCTTCCTCCACTCCGTGATGCTTCCACAGAACTTTCACCAAAGGGATGGTCTTGCCACGCAAAACTTGATCCCGCCTATCCAAAACTCGAATTGGTCTCTCCTCATACGAAACATATTCATCAACAACTAAGTCGGTCCAATCCAACACATGTGATGGGTCCGGCTCATACTTCCGAAGCATACTCACATGAAACACATCATGAACTCCGGATAACTGCGGTGGTAAAGCTAAGCGATATGCAGCCTCACCAATCCTCTCAAGGATCTCAAAAGGACCAATAAATCGAGGAGACAACTTCCCACTCTTCCCAAACCTCATTAAACCTCGCCTAGGTGATATCTTCAGAAAGACATGATCACCTACTTCAAACACCAAAGGTCTCCTCCTACGGTCGGCATAAGATTTCTGACGACTCTGAGCTGTAACAAGCCTCCTACGGATAAGCTCAACCTTCTCCGTCGTTTCCCTCACTAACTCTGGACCCAACAAAGGTGCATCACCCACCTCGGCCCAACATACTGGAGACCTACACGGTCGGCCATACAAGGCCTCAAACGGTGCCATACCGATACTAGACTGAAAGCTGTTGTTGTAGGCAAACTCCACTAATGGTAAGTGCCTCTCCCACGACCCACTAAAGTCGAGAACACAACCCCGAAGCATATCCTCAAGGATCTGAATAGTACGCTCGGACTGCCCGTCAGTCTGAGGATGATAAGCCGTGCTAAAAGTCAATTTAGTGCCTAAAGCACTCTGCAAACTCTGCCACAACCTAGCAGTAAAACGAGGATCTCTATCTGAGACGATCGTCACTGGGACCCCGTGCAACCTCACTATGTCCCGGATATATAAGTCGGCAAGATGATCTACCGAATCTCTAACACGCATAGGAATGAAGTGCGCTGACTTCGTCAACCGGTCTACAACCACCCAAATAGCATCACTACCTCGCTGAGTCCTCGGAAGACCCACAACGAAGTCCATAGTGACGTGCTCCCACTTCCACTCGGCAATAGGCAAGGGTTGCAACAAACCCGCTGGCCTCTGATGCTCGGCCTTCACTTGCTGACAAGTAAGGCACTTAGATACGAAAGCTGCCACATCTCTCTTCATACCCCGCCACCAAAACTGGCGACCCAAATCCCGATACATCTTAGTGCCTCCCGGATGCACCGCAAGGCGCGAATGATGAAACTCTCGGAGTACCTCCTCTCGGCAAGACTCCGGCACAAACAAACGGTCTCGGTATCTCACACTCAGGTCGGGATACACCGCTAAACCCTTCTCAACCTTCCCACTGGAAATCTTCTCTCGGAGAGATTCTACCTCAAGATCACCCCTCTGAGCCTCTAACACTCGAGTCACAAGTGTAGGCTGTGCAACAACAGAAAATAAGGCCGCAGCCTCAACAGATTCACCCAAAAGCAAATCAAACTCCCCAAGTGCACCCAACATCTCCCACTCTCGGATGGCTATACTAGCTATGTCACCAACAGATTTCCTGCTAAGGGCATCGGCCACAACATTGGCCTTTCCCGGATGATAGTGCAACTCGAAGTCATAATCCTCAATAAACTCCATCCACCTCCTCTGCCTCAAGTTCAAATCTTTCTGTGTGAACAGATATTTCAGACTCTTATGATCGGAGAATACCTCAAATTTCTCACCATACAGATAATGCCTCAAAATCTTCAAGGCAAATATTACAGCTGCTAACTCTAAGTCATGCGTAGGGTAGTTCTTCTCGTGAATTTTCAACTGACGTGAGCCATAAGCAACCACTTTCCCCTCTTGCATCAACACACAACCCAGACCCTCTCGTGAGGCATCACAAAAGACTGCATAACCCAACCCTCTCTCCGGAATAATCAAGACTGGAGCGGTGGTCAATCTAACCTTCAATTCCTGGAACGACTTTTCACAAGTCTCACTCCATACAAATTTGACTCCCTTCCGAGTCAATCTAGTCAACGGTGAAGCTAACCTGGAGAAATCTTTCACAAACCGACGGTAATACCCAGCTAATCCCAGAAAATTGCGGATCTCAAACACACTCTTAGGCTGTGCCCAATCTTGCACTGCCTCAGTTTTGGATGTATCAACAGACACTCCTTCCCCAGAAACTACATGACCTAAGAACTTCACCTCTTCTAGCCAGAACTCACACTTTCCGAACTTAGCATAAAGCTGATGGGCTCTAAGTAACTCAAGCACCACTCTCAAGTGTTCCTCGTGCTCCTCCCTCGAAGGTGAATAAATCAGAATGTCGTCCACGAAGACGACCACAAAACGGTCCAAGAATTCCCGGAAGATCCGGTTCATCAAATCCATAAACACTGCCGGTGCATTGGTGAGCCCAAATGGCATCACCAGGAACTCATAGTGGCCATACCGCGTACGAAATGCCGTCTTCGGAATATCCTCCTCTCTGACCCTCAACTGGTGGTAACCCGATCTCAAATCTATCTTAGAGAAACAACGGGAACCCTTCAACTGGTCAAACAAATCATCAATACGAGGCATAGGGTACTTATTCTTAACCGTAACCCGATTCAATTTCCGGTAATCTATACACAGTCTCAAAGCACCACCTTTCTTCTTAGCAAATAGGGCCGGTGCTCCCCACGGCGAAACACTAGGGCGAATGTAGCCCTTATCTAGTAACTCCTGGAGTTGAACCTTCAACTCAACCAACTCGGCTGGGGCAAAGCGGTAAGGTGCCATAGAAATCGGCACCGTGCCGGGCACTAAATCAATCGAGAACTCAATCTCTCGATGAGGTGGCAAACTAACAAGGTCCTCGGGAAAAACATCCGAATACTCACAAACCACCCTCGGCAATACAATCTGGGTCTCATCACACTCACTACTCTCAAAGCTAGCAAGTAGACCACTAAGCTCACTCCGCCCTCGCAGATCATACCCCGGTGGCAAAACACTACCAACTCTGTCCCCCAGAAAATGGAAACGTTCTCCGTTAATAGTACAACAAGTGACCCTCTGACGGTAGCAATCAATAAATGCCCGGTATGACGATAACCAGTCCATACCCAAAATAACATCGAAGCCCTTCATGGGCATAACCACAAAGGAAAAAGGGATTCTATGATCATCGACCTCTATATCACAACCCCTAACACCTTGTTTCAAAATCAACTCACCCCCAAGAGGTGACACTACACAAATAGGCGATGCTAACTGAGCTAACTCCAACTCCAAAATGGATGCAAATGCAGCAGACACAAAAGAATGAGATGCACCCGTATCGACCAAAACACTAGCAACTGAATTGCAAAACAAGAAGGTACCTCTCACAACAGATGGAGCCGGTACAGGATCCTGCGCGGTAACAGCATACACGCGCCCAGACGACCTCTGATCAACCTGCTCACCCCTCGGAGCATAAGACTGCTGCACAGACTGGGACGAAGAAGCCCCCTGATTGGCCCTCGAGGCCTGAACTGACGGAGCAGGCAGCTGACTCTGAGTCTGCCTCGAACCAGATGCACCAGACGTGCCACCCAACTGTGGGCAAAACCTCTTCATGTGCCCCGGCTGACCGCACTGAAAACAAGAGAGCGGCTGGCCTCTGCCCTGACTCTGGCTCTGAGATCGAGCCGAAGAAGATGCTGCTCTCTGAACTCCTCCCCTCTGAGGACAAACTGGAGACTTGTGGCCCAGCTGACCACACTTGAAACAGGTAATGTCTCCCTGACTGCCTTTTCCAGAACTAGCACTCGGCACTGGAAAAGTGGATCTAGAAAAACTACTCTGAGGCTGTTGAGGAGTGAAACCTCTCTGCCTCCTGCCATCACTCTGGCCATCCTGACTCCTCTTGGAGCCTTTCTGCCCTTCCTCCTCCTCCTGCATCATAGCCTCGGTATAGGCTGCTGCATCAACCAATCGCCCAAAATCCCTAATCATAGATCCGACAACTCTCAGCATGAGGCCACGCCTCAACTTCTTCTCAAACTCAATACACCGGCGCTCCTCAGACGCCACTAACTCAGGTGCGAACCTGGACAAACTAGTAAATGAAGCCTCAAACTCAGCCACTGATGAACTATTCTGCTTTAGCTGGCAGAACTGATCTCTCAACTTCTCCTGAACAGCTGGAGACAGGTACTTCTCCTGAAAAGCATCAACAAAAGCCTTCCAAGTACCCCCAATACGACCTTTGGTGAACTTCCACCACTGACCCGCATCCCCCTTAAGCTGGAAAGATGCCAAGGTCACCTTCAACCCCTCGTCTTCGATGCCAAGCATCTCAAACGTTTTCGTTGTCTGTTCGAGCCATTCATCTGCTTTAAGCGGCTCTTTTGGATCACCCACAAATTCATCCGGATTAGACCGGAAAAACTCCCTCTTCAGAAAGGAGGGTCCTGCATCCGCAACAACAACCGGAGCCTGATTCTGAGCTCGGAGAATGCCTACTGACTCCCTGAATGCCCCTGCTATCTCTCGGGCTAAAGCGCCCATAGCCTGCTGGCCTACTGGCTCGGCCACATTGGCCTGGCCAACACCCTCCTGAACTGCCGGAATTTCCTCCGGTATAGGCACTTCCTGCCTGGCCTGCCTACCACGCCTACCACGACCTCGTCCTCGTCCTGACATCCTAATAAAGGAAACAAAGACGTTAGCACTCTAAATATTATGCCAAAACTATGACACTCGCGTCCTAATACATTGGACAACAATAAATCACACCACGTAAGCACATAATCACATAAGCACCTACGAATTTCATTCCTGGATAATGATAGTCCCAAGGCGTCACTAAAGTTCCGGTTGGAAACAACGTTGATCAAGTGCCTTTCCAACAAGACTTTCAGAGACTCAAGGGTCCAATCAACATCCTAGAAACTACATTCCATACCCACATAGTCACATAAACATGTTATCATATAAGCATGTAATCATTACACTAAGTCTCTATCAAACGAGACGAACCCATTGTGATACTAATCACTTCCCACGTACCCAAAGTATTCAAACCCGGTACGCTCTGATACCAAGTTGTAACGCCCTCAAAATTTAACCCACTAAATATAAAACAAGACATGCATTATTAAAAGAAACATTATATTATTTCAATCATCAGAGTATTACGAAATAAAACATCATAATAAATGCCCTACGGGCTTACATCTTGCCAAGCCAATACTTGGACACAATTCCATGAGTTCTAACTCAAAACGAATAAAGCCCTCGGCTTGAATGTTTACATAGTGCAGATAAAACAAATAACACAAATAAAGCAAATCTTCAAGTCCAATTCCTCACAAGCTAAGTCTTTGGAGGTTGTGAACCACCTGAACCTGAAAATGAAGTTCCCATATAGGGTGAGCCACAGCCCAGTAGAGAAATACTAAACCAAGCATAAGAATTAACTAAAGCAGTAGCACCCGGTACATGGTTAACACAAAATATTCAGTTTACAATATTATGACACGAATGTCTACGTTGTCTATGACACATGGTCTATGACACAATACACTTTTCATTCATACAGACATGGCTCAGAACCTGGCCAAACAACTCAACAAGGGTAACAAATCAGGTTAAACCTTTCTTATAACAAATTAAACACACATGCTGGTGTTATAACAAATCTCAATCAAATCCACTTCCATACTTCCCAACTGACACACATGGTGGTGATGTATCATATCAACAACAAATAGAATTAAGCACACACATATGTGATGCTACTGGAGTCCATCCCCTATCTCCTCCCAACAAATCCGGTTTAGAGGTCCATCCCCTATCTTCCCCTAAACCGTGGAGTTCATCCCCTATCTCCTCCAAAACCAAATGCATATGCAACATAATCGATGTTTGCCATATACAATACATAATCAATACACGAATGTTCTGTATTAACTCAACAATTAAATGAATGACTCAATTTCAGTTATACCTAAGCCGCATGCAAGGTCTACAACAATCAATGGCTATCCTCCACCGATAGCCCAAAACAATTATTTCTAAACAAGAAATAAATATAATAACACAAATAATCTCAATTTCACAGATGAGTGATTAAATATCCAACTACGTCAATTTATCTCATAATCCCCCAATTTCATGAATTAAACCCAATAACACAATCTTCCCTTAAATTAATTATATAAATTAATCTATGACAAACCCTAAGGTTTCTCCCAAAATTACTAAACTACCCCCACATACCAAAATACCACCACTTAGGATTAAAACGCATAAATGGAGTAGGAAATCCCTACCTCAAGAAAGAACCCAAAAAGATGATGATGAAGAAGGTGCTCGAAACTCCAGAGTGCTCCAAACCGACAACTGCTCAGATTAAATGGAAGCCCCCACTCTCCTCTATCTTATTTGTAAAAGAACTAGGGTAGAAACACACCCTAACTAGATCAAACCTAGGAGAAAAGGTGTTTAGAGAAGAAGAAAAGTCGGACTTTAGGGTTTGAGATCAAAAAGAATGAAAAACTGCCCTAAAAATCCCGCTTTTACGTTTAAATACTGGACAGGCTCGCTCGAGCGAAGACCTGGTCGCTCGAGCGACCAGACACAAGAAACTGACCTCGATCGAGCGAAGAGAAGCTCGCTCGAGCCAAAGACAAACCAGCTCGCTCGAGCGAAGAAAATCTCGCTCGAGCGAACAAACACTGCGTTCAGGTCTAGGTACTGGACGCAATCCTCGCTCGAGCCAAGAAAGGCTCGCTCGAGCGACGAACCAAAAAGGAAGACCTCGCTCGAGCGAAGATAAGCTCGCTCGAGCGACCAAGCCAAAAACTGAACATGCAGACTTGGTTTCTAAACCTAACCAATCTGCAACCAACCTGCTAAACACATCCTATAACCCAAGAATAAGAAATTAAAGGACAATAACAACAAATATAACAGCGGAATCCACGGACCGTAAGTCCGGATACAATAATCAAATGGGAAAAGACCGGGGTCGCTATAGTTGCTGCCCATAATTTTGGTCCATCGCTCGAGCGAGCAGTTTGTTGCTCGAGCAAGTTCTTGTTTTTGGGCCTTTGCTCAAGCCATGGTTTATTCGCTCGAGCAAGCGACTGCGTCTGGGTATAGAACCTGAGAGCTGTGTTTCTTGGCTCGAGCGAGCTTTCCTTCGCTCGAGTGAGCGAGGTGTATGTTTTCGAGTTATTCGCTCGAGCGAGCATTCTGTCGCTCGAGCGTGCTTCTGGGTTGTAGACCTGAAGCTTCAAGTTTTTGGCTCGAGCGAGACTTTCTTCGCTCGAGCGAGGCTTTCTTGTGTCTGGTTGGTCGAGCGACCAATCCTTCGCTCGAGCGAGCCTGTTTTATTTAAATATGCAGCAGCGGTTTTAAACATTTTTTTTTCATCCTCTTTTGTTTTAAAAACCCTAGGTCCGTGTTTTCTCTCCCTCCACTCACCTTCTCTCTTAGGTTTCATCTATTTTTAGGGTGTTTCTACCCTAGGTTCTTTATTAAAAAGGTAGAGTGGGTTGAGGGCTTTGTTTTAATCTGAACATTTGTGGATTCGGAGCACTTTGGATTTCGGGTCAACTTCTCCATTCGAGTTCTTCACTTCGAGGTAGGGATACCCTACTTCATACTATAGGTTTTGTCCTAAGTTTTGGTCATTTTCATATGTTGGTATTGTTTGGTAATTTTGGGAAAAGCTAGGGTTTGATTTATAATTTAAAAAGCCCTAATTGTTGTAATAAATTAAGTCGTATAATTAATTTTGGGAAAATGGGGAATTTGGTTTAATTCATGAAATTGGGAAAATTATGAGATTAAATGGTGTTGTTGGATAATTTGATCGCTCACTTATGAAAATGTTGAGTTTATATTTGTTGATACATTTATTTCCTGTTTAGAAATAACTGTTTTGGACTATCGGTGGAGGATAGTCGTGATTGTTGTAGACATTGCATGTTGATTAGGGAAAACTGAAACTAATCATATTGAATAAGTCATTGAATATGACTGCTGAATTAATAAAGCAAATACGTGTATTGATTGAATATTGTGTATGACAAGTGTTTAATACATTGTATATGCATATTGTTTAGGATGAGATAGGGGATGTATTCCATGGTTTGAGAGGAGATAGGAGATAGACTCTCAAACCTGTTTAGAAGGAGAAAGGGGATGGACTCCATTAGTATAACAAATATGTGTACTTATTGACTTATGAAAGTGTTTTAGTGAGCCTTAGTCTCATTTGAATTGTTGATATTGGAAGTAATATTAAGGTGAAATGTAGTCTCATCTTATAATTTGGCCAGGTTCTGAGCCATGTCTGTATAAATGGAAAGTGAAACGTATCATGGACATAATGGTTATGAAACTGTATAGTGATGAAATTGTTATTGTGGTGTTAACCATCTATTGAATGCTATTGCTTTAGTCAATTCTTATATTTGGTTTATTATATTTCTGCTGGGCTGTGGCTCACCCTATACGGGAACATCATTTTCAGGTTCAGGTCATATGCTACCTCCAAGGACTTAGCTTGGAAGGATTTGGATTTGAAGACTTGTTTTAGTTAGTTGTTATAACTCAAGCCAAGGGCTTAATTTGTAGTCGAGTTAGTACTCACATTTTGTGTCCAAGTGTTGGCTTAGAAAGCTGTAAGCCCGTAGGGTATTTACTTTTGATGTTACATGTGATGTTTTTCAATAAGAATACTCTGATGAGTGGAATAATATTTTGTTTTCTTATATCAATGCATGTCAATATTGTGTATATGGTGGGTTCATTTTGAGGGCGTTACAATATATATATATAATAAATATAAATCTAGACATTATAAACGAGGTCAATAATGCTACATATATATAAATTTTATCTCGAATTTTACCAAAAGACATCAGTATGTGATCAAGATTTATTGTACACATGGACCCTACATTACACTCATCTAATCTCACCCATACATTCCCATTCTTGACAAATTCTTTACCCATTTTATGGGTGAGTAGATTTATTGATTTTGGATTGACATTGAGTCTTTTTAAAGTATCATTTTTTTTTTATGAAAGCAAAAGCAGCACCATAATTGATGAAAGTGGTTAGGCCCATTTCTATGTAACCAGAAAAAATATTAAGATTTTATATTGTTAATTTAAATTTGGTGCGAATTTGAATCACAGTCAAATTAAATTTTAGATATTTTTGTATTTTTTTTTTAGTTTAATGACTAACACATTTTGGACATTAAAAATAAGACTAGGACAGTTCTTGGATTAGGATTGGGTCCTTTTAAAGTTAATTGATTATTCCTAGTACAGTTAGAAGTAGCAGCACTAATCAATGATTTCTTAGTCAATGTTTAATAGTATTTTGGAATAATTACTGTTCAGTTTATAAGAAGGAAAAAAATTACAAAAATATAGTGGGTGTAACTCAAAAACTCTAGGGTGCAACTCAAAAATAACTGGGGTGCAAAGTTGCACCCCTCCCATGTTTTTGTAATTTTTTTCTTCTTATCTACTGAATTGTAATTTTTTCTAAAATTTTTATGATAAAAAATGGTCAACATGAACAATGATATCCACTACCAAGCTAAAGAATAAAGATTGAGTTCGAGGCGCAAATGTCTTGAAATTGTTTTTTTTTTTTTTTGCAAGGGTCGTTATGTGTAGGAGTGGGTTTAAGGTTCAGGGCTTAGGATTTTAGGATTTAACATTTAGAATTTAAGATTTGTGATTTAGAGTTTAAGGTTTAGAATTTTATGATTTACAATTTAGGATTTATAATTTAAGGTTTAGGATTTAGGGTACGCATAACCACCTTTCAAAATAAATAAATAAATAAACCAACTAACATAGCAAAAAAAAAAAAAAAAAATGATTCCAGGCATGAGCCTCGAATCCTCGAGGTCTCTAGCACGGTTGCAAACTAAACTATGGTGGAACATGACTATCGTTAGTACCATTCTTTAATCAATCCACAAAGAAATAAAGAAATAAAGCAAAACCTCTGCCATGAAGAAAAGGGCTTCAAATCCTCTATCCCACTAGCCTATACTTTTCTGTCGCATTATTCTTGTGCCACCACGTGTAAAAAGATAAAACATTATCAAATTTATATTTCAAAAAAAGGTGGTATAATTTTACCAAAATTGTTATTGAATAATAATTTATTAATTAGTCAAATCGGTATAATTTATTCTAAAATTATGTTTGGATAATAAATTTGAATAAGAATTTATGAAATCATTCTTTTGCACTTTCTCTCCACAGATTACGCTTCAAATCCTTAATCTAAAGAGAATCATAAAGTAAAGTAAAAGAAAAAGGAAAAGAGGAAGAAGTTGCTTCACCTCTAAGTTGTGTACCCTATTTAGTTTTGAGTTTTCAAAAATTATTTTTTGAGCTTGAATTTGTATATGTTATGTTTTGGTGGATTTTTTTTCATATTTTAATCATTTTTTTTTAGATACAAATAATCTAGATGTACTTAAAAAATACAAAATTTGTGAAGAAATCCACAATTAAAAAAAAAAAGCAATAAATACAAGAGAAATACAAAAAAATACTAAATTTCGGTTTGGTTTTTTTTTTTTTGAAAGTAATAAGTTTTTAAAAGATTTTCTTCGCAAATTTTATACTTTTTAATTGTAACCAAATTAGATGTAACTAATAAAAAGAAAAAAAGTTACTTAAAATATTAAAAAAATACAGTGGAAATAAAAATACACAGAAAACAAAAAAAAAAACTCACATTTTTTAAAATGGGCCATAATCAAACGAGAGAGAGAGAGAGAGAGAGAGAGAGAGAGAGAGAGATAGCAGTGATTTCGGTGATGAACTATGTGAGGGTGATGCTGAGAGAAAACGAGAAAGAGATGGGAGCAGGGAGTCTGATGAACTATGCAGTAGAGAAGTCCAAGGAATTGTCGGCGGCGGTGGGGAACATGGGTGGGAATTTGATGGGTACGACGGAGGAGAAGTGGAAGGAATTGGCGCCGGAGATAGGAAACACGGGTTACTTTTTTGTTTTTTTGTGTGGTTTTTTTCATTGTCAAATCACCCAATCCAAACATTGATTAAAAAATGAAGATTCATCCACAAGAAAGATTTTCACATAATTTAGCTTAGGGATTGATTTTGCATTACAACAGAAGAGAAGACACAATATTTAAAAATAAAAGATGCTTGGCCAAATTGCCAAAACCAAAACTATATATACATATTCTTGTTATTAGACCAACAGGATCGAACCACAGCTAGCTTCAAAAAGAAGAGAACAACAAAAGAAACCCAATCCCTGTTCGAAACCCATAAGACCAAGTTGTTCATCTTCCACTCTTATGACGATGGTCGCGGAAATAACTAGCTGGGTCATTCTCAAAATCTTTCCTAGGGATATGAGAGGTCCCTCCTGATCCTGGTGCTACCATCAGTTTCTTGTTACCCTTTTGTTCTTCTGAGCCAGATGATGATGCTAGCATAGCTAGGCCCGACCCCACAAGAACCACCCCTGCAACAGCAGCAGCAGCAACAGAAGCCACTGTCTTCTTCGGAGTCCCACTTTCGCCATTGGAGGAGCTTTGGGTGCTCTCACTACTGCCCATTATGCCTAGTAGTAGTTGTTCACTCTCTCTCTTTCTTTTAATTGCTCTGCTATTTGTGATGAATTGGGAGAATGTAGAGAGTGGTTGGTTTATAAAGAAAAATATTCAGAAGAAACAGAGAATCAACCATGTTGATTATTTATTTATTTTTTGTTTTGTAAGTAAAAAAATTGATGGGACATTTAATTTTTTAAGTTGATGATAAATAATTTTTTTGATTTTTTTTTTTTTAGCTAAAAAAATTTTAAAAAGTCAATTGTCAAACGATGGAGTTTTCAATAAATTTTTATTTTGAAAAATTAGAATTTAGTTTGATAAACATCAATATAAATTTTTTTCAAAAATTATTTCCGATCCAAAAAAGAGATAATCATATAAAATAGTGAATATTATTTTATTTTTTTACCGAACTATTTTTAAAAAAATTTCATAAATAAATTTAGAAAATTCAACAAAATATTTTGAATTTATATGATTAAAAATTGTCAACAATATAGTGTTATCCACTACCAATCTTTCTCCTTTTTTTAATTTTTTTTTTTTTTAAGGTAGTTGTCCACTACGAAGCTAAATTATGGAGGAATGGTCTATCGTTAGTACCATTGTTTATGTACGGAATTTACAATGCAGTATAAGTTTAAAGAAAAAAAATTTAGATTCATTGTAAACTTTTCAATAAAATTTTAAATAATTTTAATATTAGTATGAGAGATTAAATGGAAAAAAAAAAATAGGGAATTGATAGGATATGTAGGAATTGTGATATTGAAGGTATTAGGCATTTCTGGACTATTTTTGCACCTTCAGGTAACAATTTAAAATAATTGTGTCTTTTTATCTTATTATAACGATAACATATACCACACTACCTCTATCAATCTCTTTATCCCATCTACTTATCTTATGGTGTAAGTTATCCTAGATGAATTAACTTTCAATCCTCTACCTCTATTGACTTTCAATTAACTTTCATTTTTAATTTATATGGGAGAAGAGTAACCATATAACTTATTTTTATAATTATATATATATATATCTAATTCTTTATCTCATCTAATTGCATTATATAACTTATCTCTCACAATCTTATCAATAATATCATCCTAGTTAATACCATAAAAAAATAATTCAACTACCAAAGGTGATTTCCAAGTTCTTCAACTCTAAGCATAGCGAAAGGGAAGAAGAAAAAGATAAGAGAAAAGTAAAAGATGAAAAAGTTGATTATTCACCTCTCCTTTTATGAAATGCAAAATAATCCGAGTTGTGCAGTGGTTGCTTTCCTATTCCTAGAGAGAGAGAACTTGATTACAGTAGCGGAGTTAAAAATTTAACATAGAGGGAGCATATATTGTTGGTGAAAATATCAGAAAAAATTATATTTTATTGATAAATGATGCAAAGAAAAAGATATACAAATAGATCAGGCTGAAGCACAGATATCTCATTTTCCTTAAGGAGATCAAGCCCATTGCGGTAGGAAGAACCCAAATACCGATGCAGCAGTCACAAAACTATGACTTGTCCCCTCTAGGATACAACAGCCCTACCACTTGTCGTATGGTTTAGGCCAACTCTGCACAAGATGGTGAACCCAAAGCTCCACCAAGAAAAACACCCTTGCTTGCTAGTAATCTATCTTGTATAGAAAATAGTTGATGTGTTGGTGTAAAAAATAGTAGATGAGAGGAACTATTTATAGGCCACTAGGACCTTGCAAATTACACCAAGAAATAATGACCATTAAACAAGAGAAAATGGAGAGACTCCAAATTATAACTCACCACCAAGTTTATGAATTCTAATTGACCTCCATTCATAAACAATATAAGATTCATGAATGAAACAAAAGAAGATTCATGAACAAAAATATATAAATAAATAAAAGATATTAAAATAGTCCAACAATCCCCCACTCATTTTAATATCAACAAGGATAAAAGACATTATCAAACAAAGGTAGACTAATATGCATCATGAAGGTGTGCTCTGCATTGAACCTTTATTAGTGAAACAACAACCTCTACTCCAGAGTCAGTAGCGGTCTTAGACTTGAACTATGACTGCTTAGGGGAAATAAAGAATTACTGCTCACACATAATAATTCAGGTGTTGACATGAACTTTAATAGCTAGCACATTACAGCCTTATGCTAATCTCAGTTTTCATGAGCATATTTGAGAATAAGGCCTCGTTTGGGAACCCTTATTTTTAGCCAAAAAGTCAAAAAGTTACTAAATTAGCCAAAAAGCCAACAACCCACACCAAAAAGTCAAAGATTCTCTTTTCTCTCTACTTTTTGCACATCTTTTCGTAAAAAGCCAAAAAGTCATCCCAAATATACTAGTTTTTTTTTAGCTCATATTTTAGCCAAATAGCCAAAAAATTACTAAATTAGCTTGTTCCCAAACGAGGTCTAAGCATTGTTCTCATAGAAAGCAGCCCCACTTTCATGAGCATATTTATTACATAATTTCTTAAAGGCGACCATCCAAATTGTTTCACCAATCAAATTAATAGGCAAAATAGCAATTTCAAAACAAGTTAAAGGCAAAATAGGAAAGAAAATCTTTGAGGTGTATTTGTAATTTACTCAAAATCAAAATATATATGTTTTATAACTGACTATGTTTTTTTACATAATTATGAAAAAAACCTTCATCCAAATTAGTAACCACTAATATTGAGAAATAATACGAAATAAAAGGGCAAAGTGAAAAACTAAAAATACAATTCCAACTCAGAGAGCAAAATCGGGAAAAAAAATATGAGCCTAAGTGATTCTTATACATATACTAGTTTAAGAAGGCTCGTGCAAGGCACATGCTATTATTATAGTATATTTAAGTTTTGTATTTTGATAATTTTTTAAAAATTAAAATATTATTCTATGAAATTGAATAGAATAAATCATTAGATATATAATAGAATTATGTGGATTTGCTATACACCCAATGATGTAGATTTCAATTTTATTATCATATCATTTAAGGTAAATTTATGAGTCTTTAACATTTCTTCCGAATTTATAATAATAATAAAAAAAATTTGGTGTGTAATTTTTCTCAATAGATAAATATAAAACAAATACTAATAAAATTATCTCATTTAAAAAAACCTACTAAGATAATTCACTGAACTATTAAGAAGCAAAAGAATATATATATATATATATATATCACTAATTTTATTAATACATAAATCATACTTGCATAACAAATGACCAATTTTATTAATAAGTAAATCATTAAGTAAATTAACAATTTTTAATGACATGAAAAATATTTTTCAGTTAACCATTTTGTTGATAAATAAATCATGAAGTCAATTAACAATCTTTAATGATATGAGAAATATTTTTTAATAAACAATTTTGATAATTTATTATTGTATAGAAGATTTTTTTTTTTTCCAGAGTGTTGTGTTAAATGAAAATTTATAACAAACGATAGTTGTAATTTGTAATATTATAAGACCGATTCATATTTTTTAACAAATCTTATGGGTGTATTTGTTAAAAAATAAAAGATTTATATTGCATAATTGATCAAGAATGTTTGCGTAATTATGAAAAAATCTGTTTCATGATTAACCAAGAATGTTCGCGTAATTACAAAAAAAAATTTATTGTATAATTGATTGGAATGTTTGCATCACAACGAAAAAATCTTCATTCAACATATAGGCCACCATTAGTAAATTATTCAAAATGAAAGGATAAAATCGAAAAGAAAAGACGAATATCAAGCAGTTAAGTGATTCTTATATATATATATACTAGTTTATGATGCCAGTAAAGTAACACCTATTTTTGAAATCCCAACCCAAGCATTGCCCTCCAATTGGTTCTTTTAATTTTTAAATTGACAGCTCAAAATTAAAATTTGAAGAAAAAGTTGTCTCAAGCACTGTCAGGCATTTTAAATTGTAGATAGGGATAGTTCCAGGTCTGAAGAATTTTTTACATAGTCTACAGTCGATTTAAAAGATGTCAAAATCAAAACACAATCAACTTGATATTTAGTCATTGCTAAACCTTCCAATACATATTTTGTAGACAACATGCTGGTGAATGGTGGGTTTGAAGTGGGCCCAGCATTTCTAAGTAATTCATCCGAGGGGATTCTACTACATGAAGAGCCAGAATCAATGCAATCTCCATTGCAACAGTGGTCTATTATAGGAACTGTTAAAGTACATAGACTGTAAACACTGCTTAGTGCCTATTAGATTTGATGTATAGAGAAAGGGAGAGAATCAATTATGTATATATTGATATTCAGTTTGTCTTTACAATGGGAAGATGACTCTCCTTTTATAGAGGGGAGAGTGTACAAAGGATCCAAGAGAGCCGAAAGAAGAAAGCAGAAAGTGTGCACTAAGGAAGCACTAAGAAAACAACATGATTAAAGCTTGGTAATTTACAGCTAACATATTATGCACTAACATATAATACATATAATTTACTAACAGCCCCCCTCAAACTCAAGGAGGATAGGTACCAGTCAACTTGAGTTTAGCGAGAGTAACAAAACAGAAAATAAACTGACAAATAAAAATAAAAGTGGATAGGAGACACTGTATGGTCGTATCAGACCGTTGGTGAAGACACTGTATGGTCGTGTCGAACCGTTGTAGCAGACAATGTTGGGACAGTTTACGGGGTCATGTCGGACCATTGTAGCAGACACTGTGTGGTCGTGTCAGACCATTGGAGAAGCTAACCGGAATCAATGTTGGAACAGTTTACGGGGTCATGTCGGACCGATGTAGCAGACACTGTGTGGTCGTGTCAGACCGTTGTAGAAGCTAACCGGAATCAATGTCGGAACAGTTTACGGGGTCATGTCGGACCGTTGTAGCAGACACTGTGTGGTCGTGTCAGACCGTGGTAGAAACTAACCGGAATCAAGGTCGGGACAGTTTACGGGGTCATGCCGGACCGTTGTAGCAGACACTGTGTGGTCGTGTCAGACCGTGGTAGAAGCTAACCGGAATCAAGGTCGGGACAGTTTATGGGGTCATGCCGGACCAATGTAGAGGACACTGTGCGGTCGTGTCAGACCGTTGGTAGAAACTTTGGTGGTGCACCAAGGGGGCGACTTAGGGAGTGCGCCATGGAGTGGCTTGGATGGTTCACATGGTGTGTAACCATGCTCACCATGATATATGTATAACCCCCCCTCAAACTCAAATAGGTTTAAAGATAGAAACCTATGGGAGGTTGAAACAAAGGGAGTGATAAAGTGGAGCGGAATGACTCAACACATTGTTTTGGTTTTTTTTTTTTTTTTTTGGTTGGGTTGTTGGGTTGTTGCTGTTGTGATTGTGGTTTAAAATTTGGATCGGGGTAAGTCCCGACATGAATAAGATGAGTTTTTTTATTTTATTTTATTTATTTATTTTTTAATGCTCAAGTGGATTGAAATAGGAAAAAGTTGGGTGGAGGAAAGTGGACGGGTTGGCAATGTTTAAAAAAAAAATAAAAAGAGAGTGGGTGAGACATGAAAGGATATGGGATAAAGACAAGAAAAAAATAAAATAAAATAAATAAATAAAAGAAAAAGTAGATCGGCATGGGTGGAGGAGAATATTGGTTCAAAAAGCGAGAGAGATGAGCTATCTTGGTGTTGGTGTGAGTCCTGGGAATGTTCCAATGTATCATGAGAGCAATCTAAAGGTAGTTGATCGTTCACAGACATGAAAGTTGAGGAAATTGACGATGATGAAACCATGGTGGTGTTTAAGAACCAATGAAATCAATGATGAGAGAGTGAGCTTCGGATGGGCACCGCAGAGAGAGATTCCGGAACACCCATCAATCGAAGATATGTGAGTATTTTGGTGAGCTTGGATTTGAAGGATTTGAGATGGGGTGAGGTGGTTGAGTCCAACAGGACATGATTGCTCAAAACCCATTTGGTCATGGCTTGAGAATTTATTGGCACTGTTGAGGCACTTCCAGCAAATAAAGATCAGTCAGAAGAAGATGATCCATTTGGCGCTGTTGGAGAGCACGGCGGTGGAGTAGCTGGTGATGGAGTGGCCGGTGGTGGAGCTGAAACCGGCGGAACGGACACCACAGGAGGTGTGGCCGGAGATTGACCTCCACGGCCTCACTGGTGTGGAGGTGTTGATTATTCCCTCATAGAGACAAGAGTTCAGTTCAGTTATGGAATTTGTGGCAGCGGAGTGAAGGTATGTGTAGAGGTCCGGTGGGCGGCCAACCAGTGAAACGGAATTATTAGGTTGTTAACCTAGCTCTGATACCATATTAGATTTGATGTATAGAGAAAGGGGGAGAATCAATTATGTATATATTGATATTCAGTTTGTCTTTACAATGGGAAGATGACTCTCCTTTTATAGAGGGGAGAGTGTACAAAGGATCTAAGAGAGCCGAAAGAAGAAAGCAGAAAGTGTGCACTAAGGAAGCACTAAGAAAACAACATGATTAAAGCTTGGTAATTTACAGCTAACATATTATGCACTAACATATAATACATATAATATACTAACAGTGCCAAAAGGAAAAACGGCAATAGACTTTAATTTTTTTTTGTTGTTGGGTATACTTATGGTTTTATAGGTTTTTCAAATTTGTTGATTTTGAGTTTGTGTTGTTTGTAATTGATTTTTGTTTGATTACTGATGAGTTGGGTTGGGTTCATAATGGTCTGGCTTGTAAGTGCAAGGATTTCAAATGTACTATGTTTCTTCTGTTACTTAGAGCAGAAAGGTTGCTACTTATTGTTACTAGATGACCCGTATGATATGAATTAAATTATTCAGAAAAATAAAAAAAACCATATTATTCAAATATGCCCTTACAATGGGGGTGGATGGATTTGACTGATATTGTGAATTGTTTTTTGTAGTGGTTCTTCACTCTCTACCCCTATAATCAATATCTGATGACGCTTTTCTCTTTAAGTTTGTCCATTAGGTTTTTTGCCTATTTTGTAGCTGTTTACGCTGTGCTTAGTTCATGGACTTAGGTAGGGAATTGAAAAGGGAAAGAGAAAACGTAGGTGAAATGTGAAGAATCACTTAATCCAAAATACTCTGGTTTTTGCTCTTCTAACTTATATACAAAATGATGGATACAAAATGAAAACTTAAAAACCCTGGTTGTACTCCATATTTCAAGGATTGAATTTTTCCAATTAGTTATAAAGATTATGTAGGTTGATTTGTTTCGCATCTTCTTTGTTGTGTTCCTTCCAACATATTTCTTATCAAACATCATGATGTTTGCATTGACAATGTAACGCCCTCAAAATAAACCCATAATACATAATATTAACATGCGGAATTATAAAGAAATAAAGTATCTTATTCCATTCATCAGAGTACCATAAAATAAAAACATCATACCAAATGCCCTATGGGCTTACATCTTGCCAAGCCAACACTTGGACACAATTTCATGAGTTCTAACTCAAAAACAAATAAAGCCCTAGGCTTGAAAGTTTACAAGTTATTCAAATAAAACAAATAAAATAAAGTAAGTCTTCGAGTCCAAATCCTCACAAGCTAAGTCCTTGGAGGTAGTGAACCACCTGAACCTGAAAATGAAGTTCCCATATAGGGTGAGCCACAGCCCAGTAGAAAAATACTAAACCAAGCATAAGAATTAACTAAAGCATTAGCATCCGATACGTAGTTAACACAAGATAATCAATTTCCAGTTTCATGACACTAATGTCTACGTTGTCTATGACGTATCGTCTATGACACAATACACTTTCCATTTATACAGACATGGCTCAGAACCTGGCCAGACAACTCAACAAGGATAACAAATCAGGTTAAACCTTTCTTATAACAAAATAAACACACAGACTGGTGGTATAACAATCTCAATCAAATCCACTTCCATACTTCCCAACTGATACACATGGTGGTGATGTATCATATCAACAACATATAGCGATATTGCTATCATCAATAAGCACACATATGAGTGATGCTACTGGAGTCCATCCCCTATCTCCTCCCAACAAATCCGGTTTAGAGGTACATCCCCTATCTTCCCCTAAACCGTGGAGTTCATCCCCTATCTTATCCAAACAACATGCATATGCAATGAAACACACAATTGCCATATACAACACATAATCAATACAAGTAATGTTCTGTATTAATTCAACAGTCAACATAAGTGACTTAATTCCAGTTATACCTAAGCCACATGCAAAGTCTACAACAATCACGACTATCCTCCACCGATAGCCCAAAACAGTTATTTCTAAACAAGAAATAAATACAACAATGAATGTAAAATTCACATTCTCATAGGTAAGCATTTAAACTACCCAACTATATCATTAATCTCATAATTTTCCCAACTTCATGAATTAAACCCAATTCCACATTTTTCCCTTAAATTAATTATGCAAATTAATCTAAGCCAAAACCCTAAGGTTTCTCCCAAAATTACCAAACTACCCCCACATACCAAAATACCAACACTTAGGATTAAAACGTATAAATGGAGTAGGAAATCCCTACCTCGAAGCAAGAACCCAAAAAGAAGAAGACGGAGATGATAGCCCAGACTCCAAGGTGCTCCAAATCAACAACCGTTCAGATTGGAAGGAAGCCCTCGACTCACTCTACCTTTTTAATGAAGGAATTAGGTTAGATACTCACTCTAAATAGATGAAACCTAGGAGAGAAGATGAGTTGGGAGAGAGAAAACTCGTAACCTAGGGTTTCATAAACTGAAAGAGGCCGAAAAACTGTTTTAAAACACGCTGCTGCGTATTTAAACTCGACAGGCCCGCTCGAGCGCACAAAACACCGCTCGAGCGTAAAGAACAAAAACAAGGTCCGCTCGAGCTCAATGGTAACCGCTCGAGCGTAGATTCTCCCATTCCAGAACCCACGCGAAGAACACACAAACCGCTCGAGCGTAAACAATACCGCTCGAGCTCAACCCGCTCGAGCTCAGAAATCCAGCTCGAGCGTAGATATCACACCTGCAGAAGTTTTGCAGGGTTCACAAATACTAGAAGTGTGCAATATCCGCTTGAGCTCAAGGAGGTCCGCTCGAGCGGAAAGGCCGAAAACTTCAAAAATCTGGGGTTTGATCCCAGACTCAAACCACCCACTCGAAACAAGTCTAACACGCCCTAAGACTCAAACAATGACGTTAAAGGATGACAACAACAATAATCTGACAACAGAATCCACGGAACATAAGTCCAGATACAATAATCCAATGGGAAAAGACCGGGGTCGCTATAACCTCCCCCCCTTAAAAGAATTTCGTCCCCGAAATTAAGCATAAGTTTTCAAAAACAAGATTTCTCAATTCCCAAAGATATTATAAAACAATAAACAATAACTTGACTCAATCCCGGTCACTTCATCTCTTATCAAGAGGCATTTCACAATATGTATAAATCAACATATATTCAACTTGCATCAATATTATGCATTATTCCCTTCAATGTTAACAATTTCCATATCATATTCAATCTCATGATATAAACAACACATTCAATATATATAAATGTTATATTCCACTTCCAAGAAAGGGAAGTTCAAAATGCTAACATTAAACCCAAAACATTCTCAATGTTTTCCAACTTAAGACATATATAAAATCCTCAAGTTCAACAATACTATAAAATCTAAATACAAGATTACAAATCCACAAACAAGTCCGGATATTTCCCGCGAACTTCCAACTCACGTTCCCAAGTGGCCTCCTCCACTCCGTGATGCTTCCACAAAACCTTTACTAAAGGGATGGTCTTGCCACGCAGGACTTGATCCCGCCTGTCCAAGACTCGAATCGGTCTCTCCTCATACGAAATATCCTCGTCAACAACTAAGTCGGTCCAATCCAACACATGTGATGGATCCGGCTCATACTTCCGAAGCATACTAACATGAAACACGTCATGAACTCCGGACAACTGCGGTGGCAAAGCTAAACGATAGGCAGCCTCACCAATCCTCTCAAGGATCTCAAAAGGCCCAATAAACCGAGGGGACAACTTCCCGCTCTTCCCAAACCTCATCAAACCTCGCCTAGGTGATATCTTCAGAAAGACATGATCACCTACCTCAAACACCAAAGGTCTCCTCCTACGGTCGGCATAAGATTTCTGACGACTCTGTGCTGTAACAAGCCTCCTGCGGATAAGCTCAACCTTCTCCGTCGTTTCCCTCACTAACTCCGGACCCAACAAAGGTGCATCACCCACCTCGGCCCAACAAACTGGAGACCTACACGGTCGGCCATACAAGGCCTCAAACGGTGCCATACCGATACTAGACTGAAAACTGTTGTTGTAGGCAAACTCTACTAAAGGCAAGTGCCTCTCCCACGACCCACTAAAGTCGAGAACACAACCCCGAAGCATATCCTCAAGGATCTGAATAGTACGCTCGGACTGCCCGTCAGTCTGAGGATGATAAGCCGTGCTAAATGTCAACTTGGTGCCTAAAGCACTCTGCAAACTCTGCCATAACCTGGCAGTGAAACGAGGATCTCTATCTGAGACGATCGTCACTGGGACCCCGTGCAACCTCACTATGTCCCGAATGTACAAATCGGCAAGATGATCTACTGAATCTCTAACGCGCATAGGGATGAAGTGCGCCGACTTAGTCAACCGGTCTACAACCACCCAAATAGCATCACTACTCCGCTGAGTTCTCGGAAGACCCACAACGAAGTCCATAGTGACATGTTCCCACTTCCACTCGGCAATAGGCAAGGGTTGCAACAAACCCGCAGGCCTCTGATGCTCGGCCTTCACTTGCTGACAAGTAAGGCACTTAGACACGAAAGCTGCCACATCTCTCTTCATACCTCGCCACCAAAATTGGCGACCCAAATCCCGATACATTTTAGTGCCTCCCGGATGCACCGCAAGGCGCGAATGATGAAACTCTCGAAGTACCTCCTCTCGGCAAGACTCCGGCACAAACAAACGGTCTCGGTATCTCACACTCAGGTCGGGATACACCGTCAAACCCTTCTCAACCTTCCCACTGGAAATCTTTTCTCGGAGTGATTCTACCTCAAGATCACCCCTCTGAGCCTCTAACACTCGAGTCACAAGTGTAGGCTGTGCAACAACAGAAAACAAGGCCGCAGCCTCAACGGATTCACCCAAAAGCAAATCAAACTCCCCAAGTGCACCCAACATCTCCCACTCTCGGATGGCTATACTAGCTATGTCACCAACAGATTTCCTGCTAAGGGCATCGGCCACAACATTGGCCTTCCCCGGATGATAGTGCAACTCGAAGTCATAATCCTCAATAAATTCCATCCACCTCCTCTGCCTCAAATTCAAGTCTTTCTGTGTAAACAGATATTTCAGACTCTTATGATCGGAGAATACCTCAAATTTCTCACCATAAAGATAATGCCTCCAAATCTTCAAGGCAAAAATCACAGCTGCTAATTCTAAATCATGCGTAGGGTAATTCTTCTCATGAATTTTCAATTGACGTGAGCCTTAGGCAACCACTTTCCCCTCTTGCATCAACACGCAACCCAGACCCTCTCGTGAGGCGTCACAATAGACTGCATAACCCAACCCTCTCTCCGGAATAATCAAGACCGGAGCGGTGGTCAATCTAACCTTCAGCTCCTGAAACGACTTTTCACAAGTCTCACTCCAAACAAAATTGACTCCCTTCCGAGTCAGTCTAGTCAAAGGTGAAGCTAACCTGGAGAAATCTTTCACAAACCGACGGTAATACCCAGCTAATCCCAGAAAACTGCGGATCTCAAACACACTCTTAGGCTGTGCCCAATCTTGCACTGCCTCTGTCTTGGACGTATCAACAGACACCCCTTCCCCAGAAACTACATGGCCTAAGAACTTCACCTCTTTTAGCCAGAACTCACACTTCCCAAACTTAGCATAAAGCTTATGGGCTCTAAGTAACTCTAGCACTACTCTCAAGTGCTCCTCGTGCTCCTCTTCTGAAGATGAGTAGATAAGAATGTCGTCCACAAAGACGACCACAAAACGGTCTAAGAATTCCCGGAAGATCCGGTTCATCAAATCCATAAACACTGCCGGTGCATTGGTGAGCCCAAACGGCATCACCAGGAACTCATAGTGGCCATACCGCGTACGGAATGCCGTCTTCGGAATATCCTCCTCCCTGACTCTCAACTGGTGGTAACCCGATCTCAAGTCTATTTTAGAGAAACAACGGGAACCCTTCAACTGGTCAAACAGATCATCTATACGAGGCATAGGGTACTTATTCTTAACCGTAGCCCGATTCAATTTCCGATAATCGATACACAGTCTCAACGCACCACCTTTCTTCTTAGCAAAGAGGGCCGGTGCTCCCCACGGCGAAACACTAGGACGAATATAGCCCTTATCTAGCAACTCCTGGAGCTGAACTTTCAACTCAACTAACTCGGCTGGGGCAAAACGGTAAGGTGCCATAGAAATCGGCGCTGTGCCGGGCACTAGATCAATAGAGAACTCAATCTCTCGATGAGGTGGCAAACTAACAAGATCCTCGGGAAACACGTCCGAGTACTCACATACCACTCTCGGCAACACGGTCTGAGTCTCATCACACTCACTACTCTCAAGGCTAGCAAGTAGACCACTCAACTCACTCCGCCCTCGCGGATCATACCCCGGTGGTACCATACTACCAACCCGGTCCCCCAGAAAATGGAAACGTTCTCCGCTAACGGTACAACAAGTGACCCTCTGACGGTAGCAATCAATAAATGCCCGATATGACGATAACCAGTCCATACCCAAAATAACATCGAAGCCCTTCATGGGCATAACCACAAAAGAAAAAGGGATTCTATGATCATCAACCTCTATATCACAACCCCTAACACCTTGTTTCAAGATCAATTCACCCCCAAGAGGTGACACTACACAAATAGGAGATGCTAACTGTGCTAACTCCAACTCCAAAATAGATGCAAATGCAGCAGACACAAAGGAATGAGATGCACCCGTATCAATCAAAACACTAGCAACTGAATTGCAAAACAAGAAGGTACCTCTCACAACCGACGGAGCCGGTACAGGTTCCTGCGCGGTAACAGCATACACACGCCCAGACGACCTCTGATCAACCTGCTCACCCCTCGGAGCATAAGATTGCTGCACAGACTGGGACGATGAAGCCCCCTGATTGGCCCTCGAGGCCTGAACGGACTGAGTTGGCTGACTACTCTGAGTCTGCCTCAAACCCGATGCACCAGGTGTGCCACTCAACTGCGGGCAAAACCTCTTCAGGTGCCCCGGCTTACCGCACTGAAAACAAGAGAGTGGGCCTCTGCCCTGACTCTGGCTCTGAGATCGAGCCGAAGAAGATGCTGCTCTCTGAACTCCTCCCCTCTCAGGACAAACTGGAGACTTGTGACCCAGCTGGCCACACTTGAAACAGGTAATGTCTCCCTGACTGCCCTTCCCAGAACTAGCACTCGGCACTGGAAAAGTGGATCTAGAAAAACTACTCTGAGGCTGCTGAGGAGCGAAACCTCTCTGCCTCCTGCCATCACTCTGGCCATCCTGACTCCTCTTGGAGCCTTTCTGCTTTTCCCCCTCTTCCTGCATCATAATCTCAGTATGGGCTGCTGCATCAACCAAACGCCCAAAATCCAGAATCATAGACCCAACAACTCTCAGCATGAGGCCACGCCTCAACTTCTTCTCAAACTCAATGCAACGGCGTTCCTCAGTCGCCACCAACTCAGGTGCAAACCTGGACAAACTAGTGAATGCAGCCTCAAACTCGGCCACTGATAAACTGTTCTGTTCAAGATGGCGGAACTGATCTCTCAACTTCTCCTGAACAGCTGGAGACAAGTACTTCTCCTGAAAAGCATCAACGAAAGCCTTCCAGGTACCCCCAATACGACCCTTGGTGAACTTCCACCACTGACCCGCATCCCCCTTCAGCTGGAAAGATGCCAAGGTCACCTTCAGTGCATCGTCTTCGATGCCTAGCATCTCAAACGTTTTCGTTGTCTGTTCGAGCCATTCGTCTGCCTTAAGCGGCTCGCTAGGATCACCTAAAAATTCGTCCGGGTGAGACCGGAAGAATTCCCTCTTCAGAAAAGAAGGTCCTGTATCTGCAGCAACAACAGCCTGGGCTGGGTTCGCAGCCCTCAGAATGTCAACTGACGCTTGGAATGCCCCCGCTATCCCTTGGGCCAAAGCGCCCATAAACTGCTGTCCTACTGGCTCGGCCACATTGGCCTGGCCAACACCCTCCTGAACTGCCGGAATTTCCTCCGGTATAGGCACTTCCTGCCTGGCCTGCCTACCACGCCTACCACGACCTCGTCCTCGTCCTGACATCCTAATAAAGGAAATAAAGACGTTAGCACTCTAAATAATGTGCCAAAATTATAACACTCACGTCCTAATACATTGGACAACAATAAATCACACCACGTAAGCACATAATCACATAAGCACCTACGAATTTCATTCCTGGATAATGATAGTCCCGAGGCGCCACTAAAGTTCCGGTTGGAAACAACATTGATCAAGTGCCTTTCCAACAAGACTTTCAGAGACTCAAGGGTCCAGTCAACATCCTAGAAACTACATTCCATACCCACATAGTCACATAAACATGTTATCACATAAGCATATAACATTACACTAAGTCTCTATCAAACGAGACGAACCCATTGTGATTCTAATCACTTCCCACGTACCCAAAGTATTCGAACCCGGTACGCTCTGATACCAAGTTGTAACGCCCTCAAAATAAACCCATAATACATAATATTAACATGCGGAATTATAAAGAAATAAAGTATCTTATTCCATTCATCAGAGTACCATAAAATAAAAACATCATACCAAATGCCCTATGGGCTTACATCTTGCCAAGCCAACACTTGGACACAATTTCATGAGTTCTAACTCAAAAACAAATAAAGCCCTAGGCTTGAAAGTTTACAAGTTATTCAAATAAAACAAATAAAATAAAGTAAGTCTTCGAGTCCAAATCCTCACAAGCTAAGTCCTTGGAGGTAGTGAACCACCTGAACCTGAAAATGAAGTTCCCATATAGGGTGAGCCACAGCCCAGTAGAAAAATACTAAACCAAGCATAAGAATTAACTAAAGCATTAGCATCCGATACGTAGTTAACACAAGATAATCAATTTCCAGTTTCATGACACTAATGTCTACGTTGTCTATGACGTATCGTCTATGACACAATACACTTTCCATTTATACAGACATGGCTCAGAACCTGGCCAGACAACTCAACAAGGATAACAAATCAGGTTAAACCTTTCTTATAACAAAATAAACACACAGACTGGTGGTATAACAATCTCAATCAAATCCACTTCCATACTTCCCAACTGATACACATGGTGGTGATGTATCATATCAACAACATATAGCGATATTGCTATCATCAATAAGCACACATATGAGTGATGCTACTGGAGTCCATCCCCTATCTCCTCCCAACAAATCCGGTTTAGAGGTACATCCCCTATCTTCCCCTAAACCGTGGAGTTCATCCCCTATCTTATCCAAACAACATGCATATGCAATGAAACACACAATTGCCATATACAACACATAATCAATACAAGTAATGTTCTGTATTAATTCAACAGTCAACATAAGTGACTTAATTCCAGTTATACCTAAGCCACATGCAAAGTCTACAACAATCACGACTATCCTCCACCGATAGCCCAAAACAGTTATTTCTAAACAAGAAATAAATACAACAATGAATGTAAAATTCACATTCTCATAGGTAAGCATTTAAACTACCCAACTATATCATTAATCTCATAATTTTCCCAACTTCATGAATTAAACCCAATTCCACATTTTTCCCTTAAATTAATTATGCAAATTAATCTAAGCCAAAACCCTAAGGTTTCTCCCAAAATTACCAAACTACCCCCACATACCAAAATACCAACACTTAGGATTAAAACGTATAAATGGAGTAGGAAATCCCTACCTCGAAGCAAGAACCCAAAAAGAAGAAGACGGAGATGATAGCCCAGACTCCAAGGTGCTCCAAATCAACAACCGTTCAGATTGGAAGGAAGCCCTCGACTCACTCTACCTTTTTAATGAAGGAATTAGGTTAGATACTCACTCTAAATAGATGAAACCTAGGAGAGAAGATGAGTTGGGAGAGAGAAAACTCGTAACCTAGGGTTTCATAAACTGAAAGAGGCCGAAAAACTGTTTTAAAACACGCTGCTGCGTATTTAAACTCGACAGGCCCGCTCGAGCGCACAAAACACCGCTCGAGCGTAAAGAACAAAAACAAGGTCCGCTCGAGCTCAATGGTAACCGCTCGAGCGTAGATTCTCCCATTCCAGAACCCACGCGAAGAACACACAAACCGCTCGAGCGTAAACAATACCGCTCGAGCTCAACCCGCTCGAGCTCAGAAATCCAGCTCGAGCGTAGATATCACACCTGCAGAAGTTTTGCAGGGTTCACAAATACTGGAAGTGTGCAATATCCGCTCGAGCTCAAGGAGGTCCGCTCGAGCGGAAAGGCCGAAAACTTCAAAAATCTGGGGTTTGATCCCAGACTCAAACCACCCACTCGAAACAAGTCTAACACACCCTAAGACTCAAACAATGACGTTAAAGGATGACAACAACAATAATCTGACAACAGAATCCACGGAACATAAGTCCAGATACAATAATCCAATGGGAAAAGACCGGGGTCGCTATAGACAAGGTTTTTTTTTTTTTTTTTTTTTTTTTTTTTTAGAATGGGATACAAATTTATCTGTTCCTTTTATCTACAACATAGATACATTATTTTGTTGGGCTAAGCTTTTATTTGTAACTCTTAGGTAGTGTTTGGTTCATTGAAATGGAGTGAATGGAATTCCATCAAAATGTTCATTTGAGTAGCATCTCTTTTGACTTGAATTGATTGTTTTTGTTTCTTGGATTTTTCTCTCGCTCAATAATGGTGAGAATCCATGATTGTAATGGATCAATTTCATTCAGCACATTGCTCACTAATTCTTCCACCTCTTCCACTTATTCTTCTTCATATCTTGATATAGAGGTTAATTTGCCTGTACATACGTATTTTTAATTTCGCCTAACGTGTTTATCTTTGTCTAGCATATAGAATAGAGAAACAAATACGATATGCTATTTAAAATTTGATATTCCTAAAGTTTATAATTTTTGCCCGTGTTTATCAAAGTTGCTTTTTCTCAATATTGACACTTAAAATTGATTTTTTTATTTTTATTTTTTAAATAGCCCAAATGAAGGTCAATTTCTTCCTAACAAACTTGGTAAGAATGTAGATATATCAGTACTTCATTTTGTTTATTTAGTCTAAACCAATGTATAAGTGCTTTTCCAAAATTTTAAGTAAATTTGTTGGCAAGGTTGTTGTGCCTTGTGTGTTCTGTTAGATAAATTGAACAACTGTATTGAACAACCTCATTTATTTTAATACTTTTTAAAAAAAAAACAAATCATTTTTGCTTACCTTTTTTTTTGGTAAGTAATTTTTGTTTACCTCTTCATTCTGTTTTCTTCAATTTTTTTCTTCAATACCAAATCTTATGCATCCATAATAACAATAATGTTTCTAAAAGTTGCAAGCACTAATGGTTATTATAGCATTACTGCTTTGTTGCTAATTGAAAAATATGGAAATATATCATAATGTTGTAGTTACTAACATTAGACACTGACTTTTCTTTGTTTTCAGCGTTCCAAAAGCAAAGATAGACATGCAAACATACTTGCAATGACTTTCTCTCTTTTGCATCTCTCTTATTTTGACTGCCTAGTATTTTACAAGACAAAGCATGTGAATACAATTTTTGTTGATACTCCTTCAATATTTTTGTTAACATGACTTTTGACTATTCTTAAGCTGGTTGCATTGATTACGTGTACCAATGTTAATTTAGAACATATGTTTCACCTTCAAACTACTTTCTGTGGTGTTAGTTTCAACTTACGGCTAACAAATAGTTAAATTCCTCGCATTCATTTAAAAGCACAATACTTTGTTAATCCAATGAAGATTTCGTAAGTAACCAAAAATCATTCACATCACCTAATTACCGCATGTACAAAAGGCTACCAGCCAAACAAATTTATATGTCTCTTGAAAGGTCACATAAACATATTCTAGTTCTAATATTTGAAACATACGTTAGTCACAAAAAATCAACATATGTCTCTAATTAATCTCACTCATTATATGTTAGTTCTGAAATTTGAAAGATGTCCGCATGTTTTCCAAATGGATGACACACATGAAAAATAAAGGCATCTACTTGCTAGTTGCTACGGCAGCCCATCTAGCTGAAGTTAGTAGAGAAGGACTGTGGAAGGAAAAAAATGACGACGAAGGAAAAGTACAAGAAGACAAAAGGCAAAAGCAGAAATGAGGGGGAAAATCAAAAGATTTATTCTTAATAATGTCATGAACAGATACGATAAGCTATAAGAGCTTGAATAACATCCCCTGCCACAACTAGAAGAAGGATTTTTATTTATTTATTTATCAGCTACACAACTAAAAGGGGGATTTTCAGTGTTCAAGCCCCTATTTGGTTCATGGCCACACACAGAGGTACGTGCATATTCCTTGTCATTGTCGTAAACAACATCCTACAATTAGTTCTACAACAGTGGAGTACTGGCTGGGTGCATAAAAAACCTGAAAGAAAAAAAGCTACTCTATGATCAACCAAAACAGCCAGTTGGGAAGGACCAAAAAACAAGTATGGACCATTCTATTTATAGTTTCATGCACACCTCACATTTTCCAATAACACTTTCCTAATGAATACCCTAGATAGTAAAATAAGAGAGAACAAGGGAGAAGGGAAGGGAGAGAGCATAATCAGCACTTGTGATAATCAATCAACAAAGATTTTGCATGCGGAGCAGAATGAGTAGAAAATAACTGTAGCACTCCCACCTCACATATTTGTCAGAAATTAATGTACATGTAACCATAATAATAATGCGGAATTGAACTTTGTAGGATCTTGAATTTAATACAACTCAAGAATAAAACGAACATACCTTTGTCAGCCATTGAATTAGAGAAGTTGAGAAAATGCCCCTAATAGTTGAACCTTGAATTCTTGGCTCACCTTCTTCTTTCTATCTCTCTTAATTAGGATGACTATAGAACTAGAGTGATGGAAAAATATTCATATTATGTAAGGGGAGTCACCCATCCTTATATAGAGGAGAAAATAGGGCCAGATAAACTCTATCAGAAGAATTCCTATCCATTAAGGTTTCCTTCTTATCTTAGAAGAGTAATTATCCCATATTTAAAATTCTAATTACTAAACTTTATCTCAAATATTGGCTTTATCTAGTTGTGGAGTCCAAATAAAATAAAACATGTGAAAGATATATAGGCTATTGGGCCACACCAAAAAATAAATTCAACATTCTCCAACTTGGCCTATTAAGCCGATTATGATGCAACTATGCGGTTTTTTTTTTTTTTTTTTTTTTTTTTTTTTTTTTTTTTTTTTTCAAAATATGCAATTTATGAAATTTTTGACTCATTGGATTCCACACTAAAAACTTTGACACGTGATCATGAAATTTTAAAAATAGCCAATAAATTCAGATATATTAGAAACTATAATACTATGATTATTTCAGATCACCAATGTGAGTCATAGCGGTTATATGACATTTATGTTATATTTCCTTCTATGCACTACACCATCGATAATCTTCACTAACCCAGTCCATTATTAGGATATATAATTATTTGCCTGAAAGGCTCCTGTAATTTGTCTTGTTAAGATATTTCCTGTTTATCAATATTCAAATTAATGTGTACACACACTTTTAGAACAGGAAAAATAGAAACAAAATTATTATTGTGCAAATAGTGTCAAAATAAAAATAAACACTTAAGATTAACCATACACATCATGGGTTGCTTAAAAGACCCATCCTGATAACATGCTCTTTATATGTCTTCGGTGGCATTCCCTTTGTGAATGGATCAGCAATCATAAGAGATGTGCTTAAATTTTCAATTAACACTTGTTGTTTCTGGACTCTTTCTCTAACAACTAAGTACTTTACTTCCATGTGTTTGAAACCACTGGAGTACTTTCCATTCTTAGAGAAGAAAACTGCTATAGTATTGTCACAATATATCTTCAGCGGCCTGGCAATTCAGTCAACAACACCAAGTCCTGAGATGAAATTTCGCAACCATAAAGCATGATTTGTAGCCTCAAAACATATGGAATGTCCTTCATTTCTTTTCTTTCCAAGTCATTCCTGGGACACTGTTTTTCACTTAATTTATCACCCTTCATGATGGGTGCATCATCGACTGAACAAAATTGCATATTGAATCTCTCCAAAACACGATCAATATATCCTTTCTGAGATGGTCCTAGTAATCCTCGAGATCGATCCCTAAAGATCTCTATGCCAATAACATAGTTTTCCTAACCTATATCGACCATTTTAAAATTCTTGGAGAGATATTCCATGGTTTCATGCAATATGCCAAGGTCATTACTAGCTAACAAAATGTCATCCACATATAGCACTAAAATAATGAACTTACTCCCACTAACCTTCAGATATATGCACTGATCAACTGCATTTTCCTTAAATCTGAAGGAGGTAATGATATCATTAAACCTTAAATACCATTGCCTGGAAGCTTGTTTAAGGCCATATATGGATTTCTTTAATTTGCAAGCTAAATGTTCTTTACCTTTCTTTGCAAATCCTTCTGGCTGCTTTACATAAATTTCTTAATCCAAATTCCCATTTAGAAAAAGCAATTTTCACATCCATTTGATGCAACTCTAAGTCATAATGAGCTACCAATGCAAGGATGATTCTAAGCTAGTCCTTCCTAGATACTGGAGAGAAGGTCTCTTTATAGTTTATGCCTTCTTTTTGAGTAAAACCCTTGGCAACAAGTTTGGCTTTAAATCGTTCAATATTGCATTTTGTGTCGCACTTGGTCTTGAAGACCCATTTACACCCGACCTTTTTACAATTATTAGGCAATTTGACGAGATCCCAAACACCATTCTGTTCCATGGATTTTAAATCTTCATTTATAGTATTGACCCATTTAGTAGAATCATCACTATTCATGGCTTGTGAAAATGAGACTGGATTTTTGTTAATCCCAATATCAAAATCAGATTCTTGTAGATACACCATGTAATCATCTGGAATGGCAGGCTTTCTTTCCCTCTGAGATCTTCTTAGAACTGTCGGTTATGACGGTTCTACAATATTTTCAATGGTGGTATCTTCATGAAGTGGTGAAGCATGAGGTGGTGAAGGATTTTCGTTATGTTGTTCATTTCCCTCAGCTTGTGGAATAGTCTGAGGAACAACAATTTTTCGATAAGGGCCAAATGTTGGCACATCCACCCTAATTTCCTTGAAATTCACCACTCGTGTTTCCTCACTCTCACTAATTTCACCATTCTCTAGGAATCTAGCATTCCCAGTCTCCACTATCCTCGTACTGTGATTAGGACAATCAAATTTATACCCTTTAGACTTGTCTGGATAACGAATGAAATATCCAGATATAGTTCTTGAGTCTAACTTTTTTTTCTTTTTTTTTTCCTTGTGGATTGAAGATTCTTATCTCTGCTGGACAACCCCAAATATGTAAGTGTCTCAAACTAGGTTTCCTATTAGTCCACAACTAAAAAGGAGTTGTTGGGACCGCCTTACTAGGAAGTCTATTTAAGATATACATTGTAGTCCTTAAAGCTTCACCCTGCAGTAAAATGGGTACAATTGAGTAACTTAACATACTCCTAACCATATTTTTAAGTGTACAATTATGCCTTTCAGCAACCCCATTCTACTGTGGCGTACCTGGCATTGTATATTGAGCACGAATGCCTTTCTTTTCTAAGAATTTGGAAAATGGGCCAGGATTTTGGCCTGACTCATCATATTTACCATAATACTCACCACCCCTGTCTGATCTCACTATTTTAACCTTTCTATCTAATTGTCTTTTGACTTCAGTTATGCACACCTCAAGGATGTCAACAGTTTGAGACTTTTCATGAATTAGATATACATATCCATAACGTGAGAAATTATCTATAAATGAGATGAAATATTTTTCACCACTAAGATATAGGATGTTGAGTGGCTCGAAAATATCCGTATGAATTATCTTAAGAGGCTCATTACTTCTTGGGGAACCTTTCTTGGTGTGTTTGGTTTTCTTTCCTTTGATGCAATCCACACATATCTCAAAATCAGTGAAGTCTAGGTTTTTCAAATTCCCATTCTTTACTAATTTTTCAATTCTATTTCTAGGGATATGCCCTAACCGTCTATGCTACAAAATTGAGGATTTTTTATTAATTAGACCACGTTTTAAACCAATATTCGAATGTAGAGTTACTAATGATTGTGCAAACTCATGATTTAAGGTAATTTTATATAAACCATCACATAAATTACTAGAACTAATCATTATTGAATTAAATATTAAATTGAGTTTTCCACAACTAAGTAAAACTGAATATCCAACACGATCTAATTTGGATAATGAAACTAAATTCCTAGAAATTGAAGAAACATAAAAAGTACCTTCTAGATCCATCTAATGACCCGCCTCTAAAATCAGTCATAAGTTACTACAGCTACAACTTCAACTTTGAGATGGTTTCCCATATAGACAAATCTTTCACAAACCTTCGGTTTTCTAGTTGAGAGGTATCCTTACATAGAATTTGTAATATGGATCGTGGCCCCAGAGTCAATCCACCAAGTGTTAGAAGGTACTTTAGCAAGATTTGATTCATAACAAACAAAAGAAATTTTCTTATATTTCTTTTTGAACCAAGCCTTTTGCTTGCTGCAGTCTTTTTCCACATGTCCCTTCTTGCTACAAAAGTAGCACTTGATAGTGAAATCATTCTGAGCCTGATTTTCTTCCCCAAGCCTATTCTTTTCCTTCATAGCTCCATGCGTTACAGTCAATGCAGTTTGACATCCTTCCTCCCTCAACCTCACTTACTCTTGAACACACATATTAGTCAACTCATTCAAACTCCACTTATCTTTATTGGTGTTATAGTGAATTTTGAATGTGCCGAACTATGATGGAAGTGGGGTGAGAATAAACTGCATGAGAAAAGTTTCATTAACTTGCATCCCTAAAGTTTTAAGCTTTACAACTTTGTGAATTCAACCATAACAGTGCCAGTAAGTAGAGGGACGCTTGATGCAAGAGAGTGCAATGTGGTGGGAACTTTCACTGAAATAAGATAGAACATGTGATGCCCCAAATATTTACTCTAAGGATTAGGGTAATGTTACTAAAGAGTCCTTTGGTCAATAACCAAGTAAGATCCCAGGAAGGTCAGATGAGTCAATATAGCTTCCTTTCTAAGTCTAACCACCTTAGATAGCAAGCTATCTTTTTGACAGATCTTAAGAGGTATCAACACAATGTCTCATAAGTAACGCGGAAATAGGCATAAACAATATACATATTAAAGCTTTGAGAATTATAATGATGAACTATTAATATCACATAAGTCTTTCCTTTGGGAAAAACTTAGGTATATCTATTGTCCACTCGTCAAGAATCACTTATGTAGGTCTAAAATAATTTATGCAACTTTTCAGTTAGTCATGTTACCTTTGGGTATGCAATTCTAATCTATCAAATTACATAAGTTATATTATCCTACCCAGTTCATAATTATTTGAAAGTAACTCTCCTTTGGGCTAATCTCAATCTCCTAATTATAACTGCAATTGAGAATATTATCGACTTTAATGTTACCATTTTAACAATTCTTTTATGTAATTTGATATTCATAAGTTTTACAAATCTAGGACACTTTGGTAGCTACTAAATTAGTAAACCTTATGAATTCGGAACTAACCGACAATATTCTCTATTCATTAATTTGAGTTATTTAATTATCATTAATTCAATCACTATGTTAATGAAATCACTATTTATGATTTCTAAAATTTCTTTTATGTGATTGCAATAATAATAATAATAACTTTGGACGAACAAGAATATATATATATATATTAAATTATGCAATATGACAATCATGAATATCTCATATAATGGCCAATAAGAATTACACCTAATATGAATTAATCACTTCAATATTTAATATTCAATGTTATAAAATTATATCATGATATCAAATTTAAATCATGAAAATATATAAATATCAACAATAATAGACAATAAGTGTACCTAATCAGACAAGGTAAAAACATAATTATCTAACATAATACATTCAAATAAATATATTTATTTAATAGACCGAACGATTCAACAAAATTCTAAAATTGCTTTTAGTCTATGCAGTTTGTCATAATGGCAAATAATATAAATATTACACTCAATTCAGTGTCATATTATAATGATTATAAAAATTATTATTGCTAAAATTAATAATAAATCGAAGCATGCATATTACACGTTTATCAGTAGTTCTCTTTTAAATACCCTAATGCATCCTTCTCTTTTAGTTTTTTCACTTAAATATGTGTACATATTGAAAACTTATAACAGAAGGCTTTGTCAACTACCAAATCTATTTTCTTTTTGATGGGCAACATATAATATCATGATAAAAATTACATAATAAGACATTCTCAAGAAACTGTCATTAATCTTTTTTTGATAGTAAAAACAGATGTACCATTTTATGAATAATTATAATAATAATATTCATAAATATATTATTATTCCAAGGTGTATTGATTCACAAAATTAAGGCTCTGATACCACATGTAAGAAATTAATGTATATGTAACCATAATAATAATGCAAAATTGAACTTTGTAAGATCTTGAATTCAATACAACTCAAGAATAAAACGAACAAACTTTTGTCAGCCATTGAATTAGAGAAGTTGAGAAAATACCCTTAATAGTTAAATCTTGAATTCTTGGCTCACATTCTTTTCTCAGTCTCTCTTAATTAGGATTACTATAGAACTTGGAGCGATGGAAAAATATTCATATTATGTAAGGGGAGTTACCCATCCTTATATAGAGGAGAGAAGATGGCCAGATAAACTTTATCAGAAGAATTCCTATCCATTAAGGTTTCCTTCTTATCTTAGAAGAGTAATTATCCTATATTTAAAATTCTAATTACTGAACTTTATCTCAAATATTGGCTTTATCTAGTTGTGGAGTCCAAATAAAGTAAAACATGTGAAAGATATATTGACTATTGGGCCACACCGGAAAATAAATCAAACAATATTATCTTAAAATATTTACAATCTCTTCCATATATACATAAACATTCACAATAGTAAAATTATGTAAACAGAGAAAAGATTAGTTAGTCCACAACCATAGATAACATAGAAATCACCTTTGGAAAGGGAAGACAATTAGTTAAAGTAGCTGGTGCATTTCTATTCCAAAGTCAAAATGTCCAACACAAGAATCCAGTACAACTCATTATTGTGAACAATGTCAAGAACACACCAGAAGAACCGACACTAACACTAGGTATAGATTTTTGTTACTTCAATACAGACATATTGGTTGATTGTAAAAGGGTAAACTCACTCAACCAATTCCAAAACTGAAAAACAATTAGGATATATTGACGCTATGTAGAAACAATTCGACTAGACACCCTCAATAGTATGGCATATTGTTATGTCCCTACAAAATTCTCCAAAATATCTAGAAAGGAGCTGCAAGAATGAGAAGCTAATGGAAGAATGTAGAACTCCCTAGCAAACTCTAGCACATATGAAGACTATGGAGAATTCTAGAAGGACCTAGGGAATTCAAGCACCTATAAACTTGTACATATATAAATAGATATTTCTAAAGGGTATTCTAGAACATTCTTGTAGCTTGTAAAGAAAGCTTCCATGGGAAGCTTCTACATGACACTTTTTTGTGAGTTCTATAATGTTCCAAGGGAGCCTATAAATAGGAGATGAGCTTATTTGCACCAATCCATCCAAGAGTTGTAAAGCTTTCTCAGGTGAATATAAAGGCATTCTCTCAAACTCTTTTAGTCCTTTTACTTGTCTTTCTTGCAAGTTTGTGAGCTAGGCTGACTTAGTATCATCAAGCGAGGCTTGGGATTAACTAAGTGCCGCACAGAGTGCTTGGAAATAACCAAGGTTGTGACAATATGCTGCAACTACCAAGAAGACCAAAGAGATGCCAAGCATCCACACCACCAAGAAACCTGGAAGGCTGCCAAAGGTGAAGTTTGGCAACTTCTCATTCAATGTAACACAAAAAGTGGTCTTTGATTTGATTTAAAATAGTCCAACTAATGAATAAAGGAAAAGAACAAACAAAGAGTTCTTTGATTTGAGATAGGAAAAAGAGTTCATAGATGTTCAATGGGGGAGGGGCGAAATAAGTATAAAATAAAAAGCACAGTCTATTTCTATTTGCAAATACCAAAAAGAGTTCTTGTTCTGGTTCTGGTTTGCAGGCTCAATAGTGTGGTTGTTGTTGGTAGCTTGAATCTGTCTCTCATCCATTTGGCCTCTCTCTGTCCTTGGTAGTTTGAGGAGAAGCAAAGAAAGAATTGCTGATCAAGAGTTCTTTGAGCCTCAACTCATGGTTCTTCAGCTAACTCAGCTAATAGAGCAGCCAAGGTAGCTAGCTGATCAAGCTTCAGCTTCAACAGAGTGTGGATGTCATTAGGCACATTTAAGTGCAGTAACTAATAGAAGTTACTTAGATTGAGAGAGTTGTTAGAGTGTGAGTGTGTGTATGAGTGTAACTGATAGAAGTTAGTTAGTTAGTTAATATATATTTTTTTCTTCTTATTTTTATACAGAAGTTATAATTTAAGTTATATCTTCTAATGCATTTTTATTTTATATCAATTATTTTTAATTAATGAAAATGTGTTTATTATTACATCGGTGTCCCTTTCGCATCAGTTTGAAAAATAAATAGAAAAGCTGAAGTCACAAAATTAAACACAGTAGGATAAATTTGTAAATTTCCACACAGTTTGATTATTTGACATGCAAAGAAAATTCGTTACTTTTCAAATGAACTTGGCCCATCAACATATAATTTTAAAATGCTGGGATTCAAATTTCTTTCTATTTTCCCAGTTCAAACTACCTGCCTTGAGAAGTTTTCAATCATCAAAATTTTTACTTATTTTTAACAAGAATTTCGTTTTAGTTCATGATTTCAATTAGAGGGTGTTGTTCGTTCATTCGGGTCCCATTTTAACGATTCAAATTGTTCATTTTATAAGATCTTTTGTGTATAAATAATAAAATTAGATCGATCTGATATTCACAACCTATTCAATTTATGACATTGTTAATAAAAAATGAATGATCTAATTTTAAAAGCGCACTTATAATATTGTTTGAGGAGAAGAAATTGCACATAACCCCAAAGACAAAAAAGATCCACTCATTCGATTTGTCACATATTTTTTCAAAAGAGAAGTGTAAATCTTAATAAGGTGCAAAATGTTGTGAAGTAATCTTGATAAAAAAAAAAAATTTGTTTTTCCACCGGCCTAAGAATAGAGGTTGCAATCAAGATTGTCAAAAGTGGAGGCTACAAATCAAGTTTTTCAAAAGTGGTTGCAACCGTTTGAAATTCATAGCCTCAGCCATATTTGCATTTAATGTTTTCACATTGTTAGTTTTATCTATATATAGCTATTGTATGTTGGGAATTCAGAGTGTGGAAGAAAGAAGAGAGTTAGAGAGTAAAAAATGTGTTTTTCATTTCCTCAAAATATTATAAATATTTGAGTGAAATAAATCTGTTTTTCAAATTATACATTCTCTCTTGTATTTGAATTGTGAACCACCATAAGTGGTTTGCACCCCACTCCCACCGACACAAAAGTCATGGAATGAGTATTTATATCCATCATTGCAGTTATTTGATCATCATTTGTCTCTAAATTATTGAACAGAGTTGAGTTGGCTTCTTCTACTCTTAATAGTTTCCATTATATTATCAGTTTGGAAAAGCATGTAAGAAATGCTGCTTCGAGATTATTTAATAATTACCTAACTTTGAGATAAAAAATGTATAAATTTAATACTAAATTAGACTACCATTCACCCTATTTGGTTTAACTTTGTTTTCAGAAAATTGAATTTTATATTTTTGTATTTTTTAATTTTTTTTGAATTTTTTAATATTTTATGTAAATATTTTATTTTTTAGATATAATTAAAAAGTATAATATTTTTAAAAAAGACTTCATAAAATTCATTAAATACAAAAAATATAAAAAAAAATACAAAAATTTAATACATTTTCTTATTTTATTGTATTCAATGATTTTTTAAAGACTTTTTCTACAAAGGTTTATACTTTTCAAGTATATCAAGATTAAGTGTATCTAAAAATTAAAATGATTAAAATAGTTTTAAAAAAATCATTAAAAATACAAAAATACGAATTGTAAACTCAAAAAACTATTTTTGAAAATTCCAAATCAAACAGGGTGATTAATTTTTATTTTATGGTTTGTGAATGCAAGTTCAAAGTAATTTAAAGAAATTAATTAGCACATGTCGAATGGAGAAGAAGAATTTTTATAATCAATCCCATTTCATAGGGCTCAAAATTTAGTTTGATTTGATTTGATTTGGTTATGTAAAATTTAAATTAATTGAGTTCATTCATGAGAGCATCATGATTTTTTATTTAAGTTTGGTCCCTTTGTTATCTTAATCCTATTCTGATTAAAATTATATATATATATATGTATATATGCATATATCTATATACTATAAGAAGCTATTTCACTTAGGAAACAGTGTCAGCATGGGCTGTTATTTTGCGTCTCCTGCTGAAATTGTCCCTATGTTGCTATAGACAATTTGATCACTCATTAGATTTGTTGGTAAATTCACTTCTTTGTTTAGCCACCCTTCGGCATGATGTAAGGCATGATTACATTTGAATGAAATTACTTCCTTAACTTTTTTACTTTGAGAATATTACAACTCCAATTTTGTTGTGTTATTGTAGTTTTTGGAATTTTGGAAGGTGTTTATAAAATTTGAATACCTTTAGTTTTATAGAACATACAATTTTTGCTTTCTGCCTGCCCTAAGTAAAGAAGTTATTATGGTCAAAGACAACACCACCTTCTAAAGTTATACAACCATTTCAACGGCAAACCATCAAAGAGATGAAGAGAAGAAAAAGTCGGAGTCTGAAGTCCATTTAAACCATAAAAACCCATATTCGATTCCAATAAAAGAAAACCTTGTAGTTCTATAAATGTCTATTCCAACTATAAGGCATCATAAAATTCATCTAACAATAAATAATTAAAAAAAATAAATTAAATTGTACAACAGGACAGGAAAATCGTCACAATTTTCCATAATTCGAATTGTTACTTGCAGAGATACACTTCGAAATAGTTATAAGCTTTAATGGTCGTTCTAAACACAAAAGCCAAAAGGTTCATCTTTTCTTTTGTTTTGGCAACAATCAAACAGAACATAAACAGATTTAGAGAAACATAACTGGAAAATTGTCACACATTTCATAATTCAAATGGCTATGTTTGCAAAAAGACACGGTCCCATTAGATCCGCGTGATCTAACCAAAGAGAAAAAGAAATCAGCACCAAATGTTTAAAAAACAAACATCACTTATCAGCTAAAGTGATAACCATAACAATTAACCATGATGATAATTGTGTCAACATAAATTTCAGAACATAAACCTTACACTTTGGATCATTTACCATGTGTATTATCAAGAAATCAAGACAAAATGACATATATGAATCCATTGATGAACGGTTAAACAGAAGCGTGATTATCAATAAACTCTTTGTTATTGATTATGTTATTGCCTTCTAATCCTTTCCCCTTTGGTGCCTTATATTTATCCTTGAGAGGATTTAGAAAAATGGCAGTGTTTTTTTCCACTTGGGAAGGAATAGGGACCATAACCTTTTAAAGGTTGTAATTGGTTTTCAAAACTGAAAGGTTGTGGAAGTTCAAAAGGAATGAAAACCAACTTTAACCATTATTGGTTTTAATTTCTATTTATTGGTTTTCAAAACTGAAAGGTTGTGGAAGTTCAAAAGGAATGAAAATCAACTTTAACCAATATGTTTTAATTTATATTTCTGCCCCTCATAGAAATAGAAATTATACAACTAGTATCTACACATTAGGTCCATAACACATATACCCTTAAGCCTATTAACTAAATTGCATCACTTAAATTGTAGGCTTCTTATAAATGATAACACCACATTTAATTATGTGGTCCCATTGAGACATTATCTAACAATCTCCCACTAGACCACATATGTATCCTGAAAAATGTGCTTAACTTTAGTGAGCTCAGAAATTTGTTATCATAACTTGAGGGTATCCAAATAATCTTGTCCATTAACTATATTAATATAGGATCAAAGCGGTCTTCGTTACATCAATCGTAACTCGACCCACCAATGGTCACGTATACTAATACAGCTAAATGACATAGATCAATCATGGATGCGTAGCATGGAAATTACATGTGATGTGATCCATACATGCCTATTTCAAACTGGTCCTACTTAACTTTATTGAGATCAATACTTCACAATACGTAACAGAGCGTAATAAACTGAATATTTCATTTCTGCAGAAATTAATCTAATTACATAGATAAAACCCAAGGCTGATATAAAACAGTAATATAAATACAAAATCCCACTAAACCAGAATGTTCTCAAATAGAACAACACCCATCTGAGCAGTGTGCTCATGAAAGACCTTGGGTGGTAGTCCCTTTGTAAGTGGATCCGCTATCATGGAGTTTGTCCCAATGTGCTCTATGGAAATCTGTCCACTCTGCACTCTTTCTTTTACAACTAGGAACTTGATATCAATATGCTTTGATTTTGTCGAGCTCCTGTTGTTATTGGAATATAAAACTGCAGACTTATTGTCACAATATAACTTAGGTGGTCTTTCAGTGCCTTCCAAAATACGCAACCCAGTGACAAAATTCCGCAGCCATATCCCTTGGTTTGATGCCTCATGACATGCTACAAATTCTGCGGCCATGGTGGATGAAGCTATGAGCGTCTGCTTTGCAGACCTCCAAGAAATTGCTCCGCCAGCTAACAGATAAATATAGCCTGATGTGGATTTCATACTGTCTTGGCATCCAGCAAAATCGGAGTCGGAATATCCAATGACCTCTAACTTATCCGATCTCCTATATGTGAGCATATATTCCTTTGTTCTCTGTAAATATCGCATAACACGCTTGACTGCTTTCCATTGATCCATGCCAGGATTACTTAAATATCTGCCTAATATGCCAACTATAAACGCAATATCCAGATGCGTACATACTTTAGCATACATTAGACTCCCTACAGCCGAGGCATAAGGAATCTTCTGCATTTCTTGAATTTCAAGACTGTTCTTCGGGCATTGGCTGAGACTAAACTTGTCTCCCTTAGCAACCGGGGTTTCACCTGATTTACAATTTTGCATGCCAAATCTATCGAGTACTTTTTCGATATAGCTCCTTTGTGATAATCCCAGAATACCCCGAGAACGATCTCGGTGTATTTCGATTCCTAATACAAAGGAAGCATCACCAAGATCTTTCATTTCAAAATTCTTAGATAGAAATCTCTTGGTGTCATACAATAAGTTTATATCGTTTGTGGCAAGCAATATGTCGTCAACATATAAAACCAAAAATATGTGTTTACTCCCACTGAACTTGTGATACACACATTCATCAACAACATTAGTTTCAAAACCATACGAAGTGAGAACTTGATGAAATTTGAAGTACCACTGATGAGAAGCTTGTTTGAGTCCATAGATGGATTTAGTCAATTTGCAAACCATATTCTTTGGGTCTTCTGACACAAAGTTTTCTGGCTGCACCATATAAATTGTTTCTTTAATGTCACCATTAAGAAAAGCTGTTTTGACATCCATCTGATGTAACTCAAGATCAAAATATGCAACAAGCGCCATAATTGTCCTAAAAGAATCTTTCGAAGAAACTGGAGAGAAAGTTTCTTTAAAGTCAATTCCTTCTTTTTGAGTAAAGCCTTTGGCTACAAGACGTGCCTTATACCTCTCCACATTACCATTTGAATCCCTTTTGGTTTTAAATATCCATTTACAACCTACGGGCTTCGCACCAACTGGTAATGAGACAAGTTCCCAAACTTTATTGTCTTGTATAGACTTATATTCTTCATTCATGGCTTCTATCCACTTATGAGAGTTAGAACTTTCCATGGCTTGACGAAAGTTGATTGGATCATCTTTCGACATTCCATTTTCTACCTCATGTTCCTGGAGATATACAATATAATCATCTGAAAATGCAAATCTCCTTTCTCTTGTGGATCGCCTTAATGGCACAGATTCTTGAGGTTGAGGTTGTAGAGTTTGTTCCTCAGGAACAATTACCTCATCTTGAATTGGGTTTTGAACTATATTATCTTGAACAACATTGTCTGGTTGAGGATCCGAAATTACTTCTCGAGCAATGACAGGTATAGGAACCTGTGATTGGTCAAAAGTAGTAGTAGGAAGGTGGATTACTCCTGCTTCCTCCTCAAAGACAATGTCTCTAACTGGATTTCTCCCTCCAAACTCAACATCCTCAAAAAATGTTGCAATTCTCGTCTCAAATATTGACCTATTTGTGGGATCATAAAACTTAGTCGACATTAAAGCTGAATAGAAAAGAAAATAAAAGGAATAAACAATTATGCTCACATTAAGTTACCAAACAGATAATCTCTAAATAAATTAATTTAATGACAACATCTCAAGATACCTAGCACAACATTAATACCAAGCCTTTGGGTAGTGATATTAACTGTAAGTGGTATTCTTGTTGTAATGATCAAACATTGACAATAAGTTATGTCAAATAACAAATCTATCTTTTGATGGATTTATTATTCACATTAGGTTTTCTTGACAATTGGCACATGTTTATCACCACAAAATGTGTGTGTAATTCTGCCAAGTCTTAATCATGTCTTTGGACTGATAAATACCCGCATGAGATACACAGACATGAACATCAAAACATTCCATATAAAACAATCTAGACAAGAGAGATCACTTTTGTGACATCTTGTTTGAATTGACTTATATTGAGAATGTTAGAAAATTAAATTTCTGTAGACGTTGTATGAAATTACATTAAATTTAAAGATTTCTAAATTTGTGACCCCGTATATGTTATATAATCTGCAGCAATCCCAGTTATATACATACATATATAAATAGAATTGACGGGTCCAAAAACAAATAGTTTTTTTTTTTTTTTTTTTTTTTTTTTATAATGTTCAAAATTAAACCGATCAAATCGCAAGATATATCTATATATATAGAAATACATGATGTTCATCCATTTGAGAGGAAAAAAAAAACTGCCCACCGAATCATTTTACAATTCCAGAAAACAGATTGCCATTTTCACAGAACAAAACAGGAAAAAACAGAATTTACATCCATAAGAAAATTCAGAATCTGATTCCAGGAAACTAAATAGAATGAATAAAGCATATCAATTCTGATAAGACACATGATATGCATGCTCTGATACCAATTGTCAACATAAATTTCAGAACATAAACCTTACACTTTGGATCATTTACCATGTGTATTATCAAGAAATCAAGACAAAATGACATACCTGAATCCATTGATGAACGGTTAAACGGAAGCGTGATTATCAATAAACTCTTTATTATTGATTATGTTATTGCCTTCTAATCCTTTCCCCTTTGGTGCCTTATATTTCTCCTTGAGAGGATTTAGAAAAATGGCAGTGTTTTTTTCTACTTGGGAAGGAATAGGGACCATAACCTTTTAAAGGTTGTAATTGGTTTTCAAAACTGAAAGGTTGTGGAAGTTCAAAAGGAATGAAAACCAACTTTAACCATTATTGGTTTTAATTTCTATTTATTGGTTTTCAAAACTGAAAGGTTGTGGAAGTTCAAAAGGAATGAAAACCAACTTTAACCAATATGTTTTAATTTCTATTTCTGCCCCTCATAGAAATAGAAATTATACAACTAGTATCTACACATTAGGTCCATAACACATATACCCTTAAGCCTATTAACTAAATTGAATCACTTAAATTGTAGGCTTCTTATAAATGATAACACCACATATACCCTTAAGCCTATTAACTAAATTGAATCACTTAAATTGTAGGCTTCTTATAAATGATAACACCACATTTAATTATGTGGTCCCATTGAGACATTATCTAACAAATTGATGACACATTCAAGAAAAAATTGCACCTTGTGTGATTCAGCTCATGAAGGGAAACAAAAATTTCAGACCAACAGAATTGTCAAAATCTGTTATCTATAGTCCTAAATCTCAACCCACAATATAATGAAAGAGTCAAAAAAATTCTGGGGCAAGCAAATGGGAGGGAAAAACAAATATATATATATATATATAGAAAGAGAGAGAGAGAGAAACCCACGCAAAACCCTGATAGAATAAACAGTAAACAGGAAAGGAATGAAGAATAGAAAGAAGAAAAGTACTGAAATAAGTCTAAAATATATTTGCCATAAATTCATTATTCAATCATAGCTAAATTCATTCAATCATATGTCATCACTACGGTAATAAATATATTTGCTGTATATCAGATTGGCTGTCACGTTTGAGAGATTCATACTACTAGTGAGTTTGGAATAGAGAGAGAAAGAGTGGAAGTTCTCTTAGTGTTGTGTTGGTCTCTTGCCAACAATGGCCGGCGGTGAAAGAGGTGGCTGGCAACCGGTGGTGCATGGGCAACGAGTACAAGAGCAAAAAGGGAAAGGGACAGAAGTATAGAGTCATGAGATCCATAAAGTGTTTGTTGATAACCTTCCATGGTCTATGAATCCTAAGGACCTACATTCTCTATTTGGTAAATTTGGGATGGTAAGAGACGTGTTTATCTTGAATAAGACCAGAAAAGTTACCAAGTCAAGGTTTGGCTTTGTACGGTATGATTGTCGAATTGCGGCTTCTGTGGCAATCCAAAAGGCTAACAGGTTGTGGTGTGATGATAAAGCGTTGAAGGTCAAGGAAACAGAGTTTGGGAGGACCATGACAATTGGGGCCAAAGGCAAAGTAAGTCCCACAGGGGTAAGCAGCGGACAAAATGTCAGTAATACATTTAAGCACATAAGGAACTCTGATCCGAGCATTATCAGTCATAAATCTTACGCTGAAGCTGTGCGAATGGGCAGCAACGAGAGATGGTGAGGCATGAGATTATGACTTATGAAGCGAGGAATGGTTGGTTATATGATAGCCTAATCGTGAAGTTAAAAAATCACCATGCTTTTCCAGACTTTCAGAAGACAATCCTTGATAAGCTTCGGGTGAGGTTATCATAAGAAAATGAAGGGGGAGAACTGCCATTGTTTCATTCACCTCACCAGCTCAGTTACAGGACAATCATGTCTTGTTTAAGGAATGCTAGCAAGAATGGTGTGAGTTAGTATCTAAATGGAAGAAGGGGGATTGTGTTGAACAAGAAAGGGAAGTCTGGCTATGCTGTTACGGAGTACCGTTTAACCTTTGGAGTGCAGATACCTTTAGTAGAATTGGTAGGATTTGGGGAGAGGTAATCATGATTGACGATGATTGAATACACCAATCCTCATTTTTGTGTGGTAAGGTTAAGATTGCCACAAAGTTCATGGACTCCATAAACACATGCATCCAGATGTTGTGTGGGGAGTGGAGGTACTCTGTAAGAGTTAGCGAGGAACAAGTCATTGTGTCCAAAGTAGTAACGGAGACATGCAAATGCATCATGCATGACTACTATAGCTCGAATACTCTGGTGCAGATGGGTAGCAGGAATGGTGACAGTGTAGAGGATGATGATGCTGAGGTGGATGCTGATGGGATTAATGGTGTGGTTGGGGTGGATGAGATGGCGGATGTTTAAAGGAATGAGGTGCTTAATTGTGGGGTCAGTATAGATGACAGATTGGATGACGGTTCCTATCCCTCTCTTGTAGCACTTGAGCCCTTTAAAGCTTTTGGTAAATGTATTTGAACCCTTTATTTTATTTTGGAAATCTTTGGTATTGTTGTACCTCAGTTTTGAAGGAGTACAAATTGATTTAAACTTGTTGGGATTGCTCGTTCACGCTCGTTCGCGTTGAAAAGTTGTTTGGAAACTTGAAAATCATGTTCTAGGGGTCGACACCAGTCTTAGTGGTGTTGACACCTTCTCTTTTGTTTGCCATAAGGGTCGACACCAAAGCCGGGAAGGGTTGACCCTTGTTCTGAATTTGTTTGCTGCATTTTGGTGTCGACACCAGACTTGGTGGTGTCGACACCTTCTCTTTTTGGTTGGCTGCAAGGGTCGACACCAATCTGTGGAAGGGTCGACCCTTGTTCTGAAATTGCCCACTGCATTATGGTGTCGACACCAGCCTAGGGAAGGGTCGACACCTGCAGTGCAGTCACACTTAGTGTTCCAGATTTCTTCTTAGGTGTCGACACCTGTGTTGTGAAGGGTCAACACCTGCGACTTTTTCCCAGATTTTTCTCACGGTTTGGACCTACTTTTTGGGGATATTTTGACTAAATATTTTGAGTTGACTTTGGGGGCTTATATCTATTTTTGACCTAGTACTATATAAAGGCCCTCACTTTACCTGTTCTCTCACTTTTTCTTCCCTTTCCTCTCTCCAAACTGTGAAACACCTTCTCTCTCTCTCAAAAGGCACTTTTTACTCAAAGATCCTTAGATCTACTTGTTTGAAGACCTCTACTCACCTTGCTCCTTTGAGATAAAATGTAGAGTTTGTCGAGGGCTTCATTTTGATCGGAGCAAAGCTTGGTTTCTCTTCCGTCGACTTTTGGGTTTTTCTTCCTTCTTCCCCTTCTAAATTTGAGGTAGGGATTTCCTACTCCATATTATAGGCTTTGTCCTAAGTTTTGGTATTTTGATATGTTGGGGGTTGGTTGGTAATTTTGGGAAAAAACCTAGTTGTTGTAATAAATTAATTTATATAATTAATTTAGGGAAAATTGGGGAAATTTAGTTCAATTCATGGAATTGAGGAATTTATTGATTAAATGGTGTAGTTGGTTAGTTTAATCACTCATCTATGAAAATGTTGGAATTATATTAGTTGATAGATTTATTTCATGTTTAGAAATAACTGTTTTGGGCTATCGGTGGAGGATAGTCGTGATTGTTGTAGACATTGCATTTGGATTAGGGAAAACTGAAACTAATCACATTGGTTAAGTCATTGATTTAGACTGTTGAATTATTACAGAAATTACATGTATGGATTGTGTGTTGTATATGGCAAGTGTTTATTACATTGTATATACATTGTATTGTGTGGGAGGAGATTAGGGGATGTACTCCACGGTTTAGGAGAAGATAGGGGATGGACCTCTAAACCGGATTTTGTTTGGGAGGAGATAGGGGATGGACTCCATTAGCATCACTATATGTGTGCTTATTGATTTGAAGTGTATTTACATGTTGCTGATACAACACTAAAATGTGTATCAATCGGGAAGTATGGAAGTGTTTTGATATGAGCCTTAGTCTCATTTGTTTTGTTGATAAATGGAAGAAATGTTAATGTGATATGTAGTTCACTGTTATAGTCTGGCCAGGTTCTGAGCCATGTTGGTAAAAATGGAAAGTTGAATAAATAATGGAAAGTGAAACTAATATTTGTGTTAACCATCTATTGAATGCTATTGCTTTATTCAATGCTTATATTTGGTTTAGTATATTTCTACTGGGCTATGGCTTACCCTATAAGGGAATATCATTTTCAGGTCCAGGAGATGTGCTACCTCCAAGGACTTAGCTTGGAAGGATTAGGACTTTGAAGACTTGTCTTTAGTTATTTGTTTTTATTTGAGATTACATGTAAACATTCAAGCCAAGGGCGTAACTTGTAATGGAGTTAGTACTCATTCTTTTGTATCCAAGTGTTAGCTTGGAAAGATGTAAGCCCTTAGGGCATTTATTTCTGATGTTACATGTGATGTCTTTCAATAAAAGTACTCTGATGGATGATTTAATGATTCGTTTTATTTTATGAATGCATGTTAATGTTATATATATATTATGGGTTTATTTTGAGGGCGTGACAACTTGGTATCAGAGCGTACCGGGTTCGAATACCTTGGGATACGTGGGAAGTGATTAGTATCACAATGGGTTCGTCTCGTTTGATAGAGACTGTACTGTTATATGCTTATGTGATAACATGTTTATGTGATTATGTGGGTATGGAACGTAGTTTCTAGGATGTTGATTGGACCCTTGAGTTTCTAATAGTCTTGTTGGAAAGGCAATTGATCAATGTTGTTTCCAACCGGAACTTTAGTGACGCCTCAGGACTATCATTATCCAGGAATGAAATTCGTAGGTGCTTATGTGATTATGTGCTTATGTGAAGTGAATTACTGTTGTCCATTGCATTAGGACGCGAGTATTATAGCTTCGGCACATTTATTAATGTGCTAATGTCTTTGTTTTCTTTATTAGGATGTCAGGACAAGGACGAGGACGTGGTAGGCATGGTAGGCGTGGTGGGCAGGAGATGCCTATATCGGATGAGATTCCGGCAGTACAGGAGGGAGTTGGCCAGGCCAATGTGGCCGAGCCGGTAGGCCAGCAGGCTATGGGCGCTTTGGCCCGAGAGATAGCAGGGGCATTCAGGGAGTCAGTAGGCATTCTCAGAGCTGAGAATCAAGCCCAGGTTGTTGTTGCGGATGCAGGACCCTCTTTTCTGAAGAGGGAGTTTTTCCGGTCTAACTCGGACGAATTTGTGGGTGATCCTAAAGAGCCACTTAAGGCAGATGAATGGCTCGAACAGACAACGAAGACATTTGAGATGCTAGGCATCGAAGACGAGGTTCTGAAGGTGACCTTGGCATCTTTCTAGCTGAAGGGGGATGCGGGTCAGTGGTGGAAGTTCACTAAGAGTCGTATAGGAGGGACTTGGAAGGCTTTTGTCGACGCTTTCCAGGAGAAGTTCCTGTCCTCAGCTGTGAAGGAGAGGTTAAGAAAGCAGTTCTGCCAACTTAAGCAGAACAATTCTTCAGTGGCCGAGTTTGAGGCTGTATTTACTAGCTTGTCCAGGTTTGCACCTGAGTTGGTGGCGTCTGAAGAACGCCGTTGTATTGAGTTCGAGAAGAAGTTGAGGCGCGGCCTCAAGTTGAGAGTTGTAGGGACTATGATTCGAGATTATGGGCGTCTGGTTGATGCTACAGCCCATACTGAGATCATGATGCAGGAAGAGGAGGAAGGGCAAAAGGACTCCAAGAGGAGTCAGGATGGCCAGAGTGATGGCAGGAGACAGAGAGGTTTCACTCCTCAACAGTCTCAGAGTAGCTTTTCTAGATTGACTTTTCCAGTGCCGAGTGCAGGGTCTGGGAAAGGCAGCCAGGGAGACATTACCTGTTTCAAGTGTGGCCAGCTGGGCCACAAGTCTCCAGTTTGTCCTCAGAGGGGAGGAGTATAGAGAGCAGCATCTTCTTCGGCTCGATCTCAGAGCCAGAGTCAGGGTAGAGGCCAGCCGCTCTCTTGTTTTCAATGTGGTCAGGCAGGGCACATGAAGAGGTATTGCCCGCAGTTGAGTGGCACATCTGGTGCATCTGGTTTGAGGCAGACTCAGAGTCATCAGCCAGCTCAGTCGGTTCAGGCCTCGAGAGCCAATCAGGGGGCTTCATCGTCCCAGTCTGTGCAGCAGTCTTATGCTCCTTGGGGTGAGCAGGTTGACCAGAGATCATCTGGGCGCGTGTATGCTGTTACCGCGCAGGATCTTGTACCGGCTCCATCAATTGTGAGAGGTACCTTCTTGTTTTGCAATTCGGTTGCTAGTGTATTGATTGACACGGGTGCATCTCATTCTTTTGTGTCTACTGCATTTGCATCTGTTTTGGAGTTAGAGTTAGCTGTAGACGTCCCCGAACGCATCCCGGGAGGGTTAAGTCCCGTTCCGTTCATATTGGGTTTACTACAGTTCGGACTCGATTTGTGTCGGTTCTAAATCTGAACCAAAGAGTCCAAATCCGGCAAATCGTTTTGAAGAAAAACAGATTTTGAAAAGTAGTGCCAAACATGGACTGCTTTGCCAGATTACAGAGTCGCCACCTAAATATTTTAATATGGGAAATTTAGGAAACCCTGACGCGAGGTACCGAAGGCCACGTGTCCGTCATCACCAAAGTGGTCTTGGCTCGGGAGCTTGGGTACGATCGGGGAAGGTCAGCTATGAGCACCCCCTTTCGCCCGGTCCGAAGACCGGCCTCTACTAACCGTGATATCCGACTTTGAAAACATTACATGCTCTTATTCCAATTATTAGCCTAGAATTACTATGTTATGCGCACAGCAAACAAGTATAGACTAGATTGCCTAATTTGGAAATAAACATTGCATATCCGTTCGTTTTGAAAATGTTTCGGATTTTGCTACTCACGAGTAGGCTAAAACACGGATTCCAACGAGTTTTTTTAACTTAAGCAACCCAACCTCCACCCACAGGCATTAAAGCAGTTTATAACACATAAGCATTTAGCCGCATGGTAAGCCTACTGTCATGCCAACATTCACAAGCATGCGATATGCTAAAGCAAAAATACTCACATTGTACTCCGTGCCAAAAACAATAACCCGGTTAGCAAACATGCATGACCTAGTTCATGTTAAGTGGCTAATGCAACACAGGCATAGATGCAATCTAGAGTAGGCTCGGCTAACCCTAAACATGGCATGTGAAATGTGCGAGTAGCACGTATTCAATTTGGATTTGAAAATTGCAATGCAGTTTGTATGATGTACCGAGCCTGGTGCATGTAAACAAATGCATGAATGCACGCATGCATTGCATAAGGTATGCTAAAATAAGTATGCCCTGATCTACCATCGAAAGCGGGTAAATAAAAGGGATAGAAAGAAATGGGGGTTTGGAAGACATACACCCACTCACACACACTTATTACAACTTTGCCCTCACTCAGAGGGACCAAAAGAATATACAAAACCGAATAACTAATTAACTACGCAAGCTAATTAATTATTACAAATTAACTAAATTAACCAAATAAATTAATTAATCTAATTAAACAATAAACCGCCTCGGGATGAGGGCCAAATGCAGCGCGCGCTCGGAACTGGCTGGGAATCGCACTGCCATGCATGATTGCCTCTGTTTCCTCTGCTCTCCTCCTCTGAAAATTGCCAAAGCTTCAGGAATACTTCCTTGGGCACTGGGGAGTACCACCGGCTGGGGTAGAGCACCACCGGCTGAAGAAGGAGGCCACCGGCACTAGATAAAGTTATCGGCTGGCAATTGACTGCCGGTCGGCACTAAACAGTGCCGGCCGGCACTTAACACCTGCAGAACCTGCAACCCACAGCAGCAGAGGACACAACTTGCATGGCAATGTGATTCAAGGTATTTATGCACTATACACACCCCTCATCATGTTATTGACTCAAAGGGGCATGTGCCTCGATTCCCGGACCACCAATCACGCATTTCCATGCATGATGGCTCTAAGAACCAAGAGTGCAATTTTACTTTCAAATGCCTGCAAACCAAGTAAACATGAAAGGGGGCCAAACCTCTATCATTTTCATCTCAAGAGGCCAAGCATGCATGCTTATGCAATGCAACTCTAAGCATGTTATCTAGCATGCAATATGAACAATGCGAGCAAGCTAAACATGTTAGGCATACAACCTAAGAAAAGGGGCATATAAACCAAGCAATGGAGTGGACTAAAACATGAATTAGACTACTCCTAATTGGCCTAAAATCAGTGCCCAAAGTGCCTAGAAATGGAGACTAAACACATACACACACATGCAAGTGTTATGGTCCAAACCCAAGGCATAAACATGGCAACCCCCAAGCACACTTGGAGATACCAAACAAGGACAATAAACACACATTGTAAAGCTCTGAAAATCATGCAAAACATGATGCCAAATCATGCAACAAAACAAGCCAAACAAAGCATGCAAATGGTCTAAGGTTCAAAGCAAATCAATGAGGCTTTGAACCACACTTAGCACAACCACTCATGGCAATACTTAAACACTTAAAAACAGAGTTTTAACACATAAAACTAAGCCTAAAGGACCACCTAGATGACATCTAGATGACATGAATCCAAAGGCATGCATTAAAGCCAAAACATGGAGCATTTAACACACACTCTTAAAGCATTAAAGAGGCATGCTAAGCAATCAAACAAACATGTATGAAGGACTGAAATAGCATGCAAAATGGTTCCAAACCATCAAAACGAGGTAAGCAACACATGCTATACATGCATACTCAAAGGCTAGCAAGCCTAAAATGCAAAGGGGCTATATAATGCATGCCAAGATCAACCCAAATGACTATGGACAGAGCTAAAACATGTCAAAATAAGCATAAAACATTCACAAATGCAAGCCTAAAACATGCTAGAAACTAAGGCACACAACCTAAGGCATGTTAGAGGATCGAAAGGCATTACAAGGCAACTATGCTAAGCATGCATGAGGGACCTAAACCAACTTAGAAACATGTTATATCATGGCAATATAAGCATGAAAAAAAAACCAAACATGCTCAACACACACTTAAGCACAAGCTCCCTCAAGAAGCCAAATCTTGTCCTTTTCAAGGACATCAAGGAGAGGGGGTGGCCCTCTCCTTCTTGAGACTCTAAGGCATCATCTTCACCACTGAAATCCTTCAAGATTTCAGTGGTGAAAAGATCCTAACACCAAAGTCTCGGATCCTTCACAAAATGGCACCAAAAGTGACCTTTTCAAGGCCTAAGGGTGGTCAAACCTACCCAAACCACCAAGCACTCTTAATAAACAATAAAGAGGCTTAAAAAATAGAACTTTTATGTGTTAAACACTAAGCACAAAAACAGTTCTAAGCTATGTAAAAATGGAGTGCAAAAATGGGGGAAAAAGAGAGTAAATTCTTACCCTTGTAGCCTTCTTCAACAATGGGGATGTGTTGGTTTCCTTGAGCACCAAACCAGCTCCAAAGTTCCAAAACAAGCCTCTGGACCCTCAAGAACTCAAGGAAGGTGAAACACTAGGTGTTGGTGAGCAAAAGTATGACACAAACACCTAGTGTACAAAACAAGAGGGAAGAAGAGAGATAGGATGTGTATCTATCCTAATCCTAAAAACTAGAGCTTGGTCTGTCTAAAATGTCTAAAATTTTGTAACCCTAAGCCAAGAAGAGGAGTGGTCCTCTTATAGGCAAGCAAAGCTTGCAAAGCTTACAAGCTAAGCTAACTAAGAGGGTCATCCCTCCATACACGTGTATGGAGGGGAACCAAAACTATACAGCTGTCTGAAAATATTTCAAAAAGCAACTGCACAGTGTCCGGCCTGCAAAGAGTGTCATTTTGACAAAACTTAGTGCCGGTCGGCACAATAAAGTGCCGATGGTAACACCAGCCAGCCGGTGGCCTCTAGCCACAGCCGGTGGTATGTGGGGGTGCCTCACAAAGCATTCCCTGCCCTTCCAAGGCAAAACACAAGTGTTTGGTGCAAAACCAGACACAAGACGGTCGAGTTCGAAAGTCCTGAGGCAAGGCGCGTGAGCCGAGAACTCCGGGAACTCCAAACAAACACAAACACGGATAATCACCGAGTGTTCAAGCGGTGACTTCCAAGTCTTGAGGACGGTCAAAAATGGGGTGTCTACATTAGCACAGTTAGCATCTCCTATTTGTGTAGTGTCACCTCTTGGGGGTGAATTGATCTTGAAACAAGGTGTTAGGGGTTGTGATATAGAGGTCGCCGATCATAGGCTTCCGTTTCCTTTTGTAGTTATGCCCATGAAGGGCTTTGATGTTATTTTGGGTATGGACTGGTTATCGTCATACCGGGCAGTTATTGATTGCTACCTCCAGAGGGTCACTTGTTGTACCGTGAGCGGAGAGTGTTTTCATTTTCTAGGGGACCAGGTTGGTAGTGTTTTGCCACCAGGGTATGATCCGCGAGGGCGGAGTGAGCTTAGTGATCTACTTGCTAGCTTTGAGAGTGGTGAGTGTGATGAGACCCAGACTGTGTTGCCAAGAGTGGTCTATGAGTACTCGGACGTCTTTCCCGAGGATCTTGTTAGTTTGCCACCGCATCGAGAGATTGAGTTCTCTATTGATCTGGTGCCCGGCATGGCGCCGATTTCTATGGCACCTTATCGTTTTGCCCTAGCTGAATTAGTTGAGTTGAAGATTCAGCTCCAGGAGTTGCTAGATAAGGGCTATATTCGTCCTAGTGTTTCATCGTGGGGATCACCGGCCCTCTTTGCTAAAAAGAAAGGTGGTGCTTTGAGACTCTGTATAGATTACCGGAAGTTGAATCGGGCTAAGGTTAAGAATAAGTACCCTATGCCTCGTATAGATGATCTGTTCGATCAGTTGAAGGGTTCCCGTTGTTTCTCTAAGATAGATCTGAGATCGGGTTACCACCAGTTGAGAGTTAGGGAGGAGGATATTCCGAAGACGGCATTCCGTACGCGGTATGGCCACTATGAGTTTCTGGTGATGCCATTTGGGCTCACCAATGCACCGGCAGTCTTTATGGACTTGATGAACCGGATATTCCGGGAATTCTTGGATCGTTTTGTAGTAGTCTTTGTAGACGATATTCTTATCTATTCATCTTCAAAGAAGGAGCACGAGGAGCACTTGAGAATGGTGCTTGAGTTACTTAGAGTCCATAAACTTTATGCTAAGTTCGGGAAGTGTGAGTTCTGGCTAGAAGAGGTGAAGTTCTTAGGCCATGTAGTTTCTGGGAAAGGGGTGTCTGTTGACACATCCAAAATTGAGGCAGTGCAAGATTGGGCACAGCCTAAGAATGTTTTTGAGATTCGCAGTTTTCTGGGATTAGCTGGGTACTACCGACGATTTGTGAAGGATTTCTCCAGGCTAGCTTCGCCGTTGACTAGACTGACTCGGAAGGGAGTCAAATTTGTATGGAGTGAGACTTGTGAAAAGTCGTTCCAGGAGCTGAAAGTTAGATTGACCACCGCTCCGATTTTGATTATTCCGGAGAGAGGGTTGGGTTATGCAGTCTATTGTGATGCTTCACGAAAGGGTTTGGGTTGTGTGTTGATGCAAGAGGGGAAAGTGGTAGCCTATGGCTCACGTCAGTTGAAAATACACGAGAAGAATTACCCTATCCATGACCTAGAGTTAGCAGCTGTGATCTTTGCCTTGAAGATTTGGAGGCATTACCTTTATGGTGACAGTTTCGAGGTATTCTCGGATCATAAGAGTCTGAAATATCTGTTTACACAGAAAGACTTGAACTTGAGGCAGAGGAGGTGGATGGAGTTTATTGAGGATTACGACTTTGAGTTGCATTACCATTCAGGGAAGGCCAATGTTGTGGCTGATGCCCTTAGTAGAAAATCCATTAGTGATGTAGCTTGTATAGCCATCCGGGAATGGAAGATGTTGGGTGCACTTGGTGAGTTTGATTTGCTTTTGGGCGAATCCGTTGAGGCTGCGGCCTTGTTTTCTGTTGTTGCACAGCCTATACTTGTGACTCGAGTGTTAGAGGCACAGAGAGGTGACCTTGAGGTAGAATCCATCCGAGAGAAGATCTCCAATGGGAAGGTTGAGAAGGATTTGTCTGTGTATCCCGACCTGAGTGTGAGGTACCGAGACCGTTTGTTTGTACCGGAGTCTTGCTGAGAGGAGGTACTCTGATAGTTTCATCATTCATGCCTTGCGGTGCATTCGGGAGGCACTAAGATGTATAGAGATTTGGGTCGCCAGTTTTGGTGGCGGGGTATGAAGAGAGATGTGGCAGTTTTCGTGTCTAAGTGCCTTACTTGTCAGCAAGTGAAGGCCGAACATCAGAGGCCAGCGGGTTTGTTACAGCCCTTGCCTATTGCCGAGTGGAAGTGGGAGCATGTCACTATGGACTTCGTTGTAGGTCTTCCGAGGACTCAGCGGGGTAGTGACACTATTTGGGTGGTGGTGGACCGGTTGACTAAGTCGGCGCACTTCATTCCTATGCGCGTGAGAGATTCGGTAGATCATCTCGCCGACTTGTATATTCGGGACATAGTGAGGTTGCACGGGGTCCCAGTGACGATTGTCTCGGACAGAGATCCTCGTTTTACTGCCAGGTTGTGGTAGAGTTTGCAGGGTGCCTTAGGCACTAAGTTGACCTTTAGCACAGCTTATCATCCTCAGACTGACGGGCAGTCCAAGCGTACTATTCAGATCCTTGAGGATATGCTTCGGGGTTGTGTTCTTGACTTTAATGGGTCGTGGGAAAGACACTTACCATTAGTGGAGTTTGCCTACAACAACAGTTTCCAGTCTAGTATCGGTATGGCACCATTTGAGGCCTTGTATGGCCGACCGTGTAGGTCTCCAGTTTGTTGGGCCGAGGTGGGTGATGCACCTTTGTTGGGTCCGGAGTTGGTGAGGGAAATGACGGAGAAAGTTGAGCTTATCCGTAGGAGACTTGTTACAGCCCAGAGTCGTCAGAAATCGTATGCCGACCGTAGGAGGAGACCTTTGGTGTTTGAGGTAGGTGATCATGTCTTTCTGAAAATATCACCTAGGCGGGGATTGATGAGGTTTGGGAAGAGCAGGAAGTTGTCCCCTCGGTTTATTGGTCCTTTTGAGATCCTTGAGAGGATTGGCGAGGCTGCCTATCGTTTAGCTTTGCCGCCACAGTTATCCGGAGTTCATGACGTGTTTCATGTGAGTATGCTTCGGAAGTATGAGCCGGATCCATCACATGTGTTGGATTGGACCGACTTAGAGGTTGACGAAGATGCCTCGTATGAGGAGAGACCAGTTCGGGTCTTGGATAGGCGGGATCAAGTCTTGCGAGGCAAGACCATTCCTTTGGTAAAAGTTTTGTGGAAACATCACGGGGTGGAGGAAGCCACTTGGGAACGTGAGTTGGAGGTCCGAGAGAAATATTCGGATCTATTTGTGGATGTTTGAGTATATGTTGTGTATTTTGTTATATTATTAGACCTTAAGAGTATTGAATATATCTAAGGTTGTAAAACATGGTATATGTTTTGGTTTAATGGAAATATTTTGAAACTTGCCTCGAAATGAAAGTTTAATGTAACATTGCATATGTTGATTATATTGTAGAAATGGAATTATATCATGAATGTTGAATATGATGTGGGATTGTAAATCATGTACATTGGAAATTGTTGGATTTTAAGGAAATGCATGTTAATAATGCATCTTAAGCTATATTCGTAATGTTGTTCTCTTGAGAAGAGATGGAATGACCGGTAGATGGGTCATGATGATGAAATTAACTGATTATTATTGTTGGGATTGGTTTAATTGTGACTTTAAATACTTGTTTTAAAATTTCGGGGATGAAATTTCCTAAGATGGGGAGGTTGTAGCACTTGAGCCCTTTAAAGCTTTTGGTAAATGTATTTGAACCCTTTATTTTATTTTGGGAATCTTTGGTATTGTTGTACCTCAGTTTTGGAGGAGTACAAATTGATTTAAACTTGTTGGGATTGCTTGTTCACGCTCGTTCACGTTGAAAAGTTGTTTGGAAACTTGAAAATCATGTTCTGGGGTCGACACCGGTCTTAGTGGTGTCGACACCTTCTCTTTTGTTTGCCATAAGGGTCGACACTAAAGCCGGGAAGGGTCGACCCTTGTTTTGAATTTGTTCACTGCATTTTGGTGTCGACACCAGACTTGGTGGTGTCGACACCTTCTCTTTCTGGTTGGCCGCAAGGGTCGACACCAATCTATGGAAGGGTCGACCCTTGTTCTGAAATTGCCCACTGCATTATGGTGTCGACACCAGCCTAGGGAAGGGTCGACACCTGCAGTGCAGTCACACTTAGTGTTCCAGATTTCTTCTTAGGTGTCGACACCTGTGTTGTGAAGGGTCGACACCTGCGACTTTTTCCCAGATTTTTCTCACGGTTTGGACCTACTTTTTGGGGATATTTTGACTAAATATTTTGAGTTGACTTTGGGGCTTATATCTATTTTTGACCTAGTACTATATAAAGGCCCTCACTTTACCTTTTCTCTCACTTTTTCTTCCCTTTCCTCTCTCCAAACCATGAAACACCTTCTCTCTCTCTCAAAAGGCACTTTTTACTCAAAGATCCTTAGATCTACTTGTTTGAAGACCTCTACTCACCTTGCTCCTTTGAGATAAAGTGTAGAGCTTGTCGAGGGCTTCATTTTGATCGGAGCAAAGCTTGGTTTCTCTTCCGCCGACTTTTGGGTTTTTCTTCCTTCTTCCCCTTCTAAATTTGAGGTAGGGATTTCCTACTCCATATTATAGGCTTTGTCCTAAGTTTTGGTATTTTGATATGTTGGGGGTTGTTTGGTAATTTTGGGAAAAAACCTAGTTGCTGTAATAAATTAATTTATATAATTAATTTAGGGAAAATTGGGGGAATTTAGTTCAATTCATGGAATTGAGGAATTTATTGATTAAATGGTGTAATTGGTTAGTTTAATCACTCATCCATGAAAATGTTGGAATTATATTAGTTGATAGATTTATTTCATGTTTAGAAATAACTATTTTGGGTTATCGGTGGAGGATAGTCGTGATTGTTGTAGACATTGCCTGTGGATTAGGGAAAACTGAAACTAATCACATTGGTTAAGTCATTGATTTAGACTGTTGAATTAATACAGAAATTACATGTATGGATTGTGTGTTGTATATGGCAAGTGTTTATTACATTGTATATACATTGTATTGTGTGGGAGGAGATAGGGGATGTACTCCACGGTTTAGGGGAAGATAGGGGATAGACCTCTAAACCAGATTTTGTTTGGGAGGAGATAGGGGATGGACTCCATTAGCATCACTATATGTGTGCTTATTGATTTGAAGTGTATTTACATGTTGCTGATACAGCACTAAAATGTGTATCAATCGGGAAGTATGGAAGTGTTTTGATATGAGCCTTAGTCTCATTTGTTTTGTTGATAAATGGAAGAAATGTTAATGTGATATGTAGTTCACTGTTATAGTCTGGCCAGGTTCTGAGCCATGTTGGTAAAAATGGAAAGTTGAATAAATAACGGAAAGTGAAACTGATATTTGTGTTAACCATCTATTGAATGCTATTGCTTTATTCAATGCTTATATTTGGTTTAGTATATTTCTACTGGGCTGTGGCTCACCCTATAAGGGAATATCATTTTCAGGTCCAGGAGATGTGCTACCTCCAAGGACTTAGCTTGGAAGGATTAGGACTTTGAAGACTTGTCTTTAGTTATTTGTTTTTATTTGAGATTACATGTAAACATTCAAGCCAAGGGCTTAATTTCTAATGGATTTAGTACTCATTCTTTTGTGTCCAAGTGTTAGCTTGGAAAGATGTAAACCCTTAGGGCATTTATTTCTGATGTTACATGTGATGTCTTTCAATAAAAGTACTCTGATGGATGATTTAATGATTCGTTTTATTTTATTAATGCATGTTAATGTTATATATATATTATGGGTTTATTTTGAGGGTGTGACATCTCTTGTGATGGAAACTGCAAATCCATGCGTGGGAACTACAATGGCGGCTGCGGTTGTTGAAAATAGTGTAGTGGAGGTTACACTGTTGGTAATTCAAAAAAGCAATGATGATATTGAATCTGAAGAGGTGGAGAGGGTTATCACACCTGGGTTTATGAAAAGTTTGAGTGGGGACGGAGTTGTTAGGCCTGGGATTAATTTACAGGTTGTGTTGGATAAAACCCAATTAATCAATGAGGTTAGTAGGCCCAACTCTAAGTCCTTAACACTGGCCTAGGTACACACTAATAACTTGGCGGACCATGATCAAGCTGGGCCTGTTTCAACCAGGCAGAGGTCTCAACCTGTAGTGCACAAAGGAACTAGGCGTGGAATGCCAACTAAAGCCCAGGTTCAGACCTTTACGGGATCTAGGGCTCATGAAGCTATCGGATCAGTAAGGGGAGCAGGAGAGGGACATATGTTCGAAGAAGGACTAATTCAAAGAATGGTATGCCATCACCCCTGGGTAACTAGCACAAAGGCCTGGCGTTCAGAGTGGCGGCATCAGTATTGTCACGTTCAAGATCAATTGGCCAAGGTCTGGCCAAAGAGAAGGAGCTCATAGATGAGGCAAAGGAAACTGTTAAACTGGGTAAAGTTTTGGGAATTGATTTTCTGGGCAGTGAAGAGGAGGCACTACGAAGAATTATCGAGCTTGAAGTGGAAGATGCAAGGAAAGCTGCACAGGGGACTGAGGATGTTCGAACATGAACATTCATCATTGGAGATTCGGGAGTTTTATAGCCATTTTAATGAAGTTCATGTCATAGAATGTTAGGGGTATCGAAAATTCGGTTAAACGAAGGAAGATTAGGAATCTTGTTCAGGAGAGGAAAGTTGATGTCCTATTTTTGCAAGAAACGAAGAAAGCAACAATGCCCTCGAAGATAGTAAAATCTCTTTGGCCTTGGAATTCATAGCGGTTGATCCAGACGGACTATCCGGTGGAATTTTGTGTGTCTGGAAGACCATTGTGTTTTCACTTTCCAACTGTTGCAGTTCGAGGAACTTTATTGTTCTAGCAAGTACGCTCCTTGATTTCAATTGTGTATTTATCAACGTTTATGCTCCGAATGATGTTGCTACAAGAGGGGTTGTATGGTCTACTTTGAGGAATCTAAAGTCACAGTTCATATATTCGTGGTGTTTGGGGAGAGGGGGGATTTCAACGAGATTAGAAATCTTGGAGAAAGGAGGGGATGTATAAGAAGGGATAGAGGGATGAAGGATTTCAATGCTCTTATTGAAGGCTTGGAACTATCTGACTTACCTATGCAAGGTAGGCAATACACATGGAGTAGCTCAAGTGTGAGGGGTAGTTGGAGTAGAATCGATAGAGTGTTACTCTCAACAAAATGGCTAGAGAAGTATAATTTCAAGCTATCGGGCCTTCCAAGGGGGGTCTCTGATCACTGGCCTCTCCTTCTAATGGAGGATGGTAGAAATTGGGGTCCAAAACCATTTCGATTCATCAATGCGTGGATTCTGCACCCTCAATTTATCTCAGTCATAAAGGATGCTTGGGTTGGAACAACAATCACAAGTTGGGCTGGATATGTCATTCTAGAGAAGCTTAGAACTCTTAGATGGACTCTAAAGAAATGGAACATTGAGAAATTCGGGAATGTTACACACTCTGTCAAGCTAGTCGAAGCTGAAATGCACAACCTTGATTTGCTGGCTGAATCTAGGGAGTTGACTGAAGATGAAGTTGGAAGAAGGTGTGAACTCAAGAAGCAAGTATGGTCTCTGTATAAAAAACAGGAGTGGATATGGCTTTAGAAATTCAGATTGGATGGAGTATGAAGGGGAACAAAAATACGAGATTCTTTCACATTGTGGCGTCTAGCAGACAAAATAAGAATATGTTAAATTCGATATCGCTGGGGGGTGCGATGGTTGAGGATCTACAAGGGGTGAAACAGGAGGTCTTTGCACACTTCCAGAAAGTATTCTCCAAGCAGTGGAGGATTAGGCCAAAGATTCTTGATCAATTTCACTCTATTGGTACTGATTCCATAGCTGAGAGTCTTGAAGCTCGGTTTACTGAAGATGAGATATGGGTTGCTGTTAAGAGCTACGATGGAAACAAAGCGCCCGCCCCTGATGGGTTCAACTTGATGTGTTTCCAAAAGTGCTAGAAGATTTTCAAGGCTGACGTTATTCAGTTTTTTAATGAATTTTATGAGAATGGGAAATTAGTTCGTGGTGTAAATAGCTCTTTCATCACCCTAATTCCCAAGATTGATGATCCAGCCACTATTTTGGATTATAGGCCAATAAGTCTCATTGGGTCACTCTACAAAATCCTAGCTAAAGTGCTCAGTAATAGACTGAGGAAAGTGATGCCTTGAGTGATTGAAGAGGCACAATCTGCTTTTCTTGGGAGGAGGAACATCTTGGATAGGGTTTTGATAGCCAACGAGGTGGTTGACTGGTGGAAGAGAAGTGGACGGATGGGAATGATATTAAAGTTAGACTTCGAGAAGGCTTATGATTCTATCAACTGGGATTGCCTGTTGGATATGATGAGTAGGTTTGGTTTTGGAATAAAATGGAGAAAATGGATACAGGAGTGTTTATGTTCTTCCAGAATTTCAGTTCTTGTTAATGGATCTCCAACGTCCGAATTCACTCCCGAAAAAGGTCTCCGCCAGGGGGATCCTCTGTCACCTTTCCCTTTTAACCTTGTAGCCAAGGGCTTGAATATGCTATTACAAAGGGCATGTTCAGCGGGGCTCATAACAGGAGCAGTTTTAGGTCAGAATGGGTCAACTATAACTGTATCACACCTACAATTCGCAGATGACACAATAATTTTTTGTAAGACTGATATGGTGGAGGTTCTAGTAATCAAGAGAATTCTAAGATGCTTCCAGTTAGTTTCAGGGTTGAAAATTAACTTCCACAAGAGCTTTGTTTGTGGAGTTGGGGTACCTGAGCATATGGTGATAGAGTGCGTTGCTAGGCTTCACTGTAAAAATCAAAGTGCTCCTTTTTCTTACCTTGGCTTGCCCCTTGGTGCTAACCCCAGACTTAAGAAAACTTGGAAACTAGTTATAGACAAAGTGAGAGCCAAGTTAGCATCTTGGAAAAGGAAACTACTATCCTTTGGGGGTCGGCTAACTCTCATAAAGTCTGTGTTGTCTAGCCTCCCTATGTATTACTTGTCCATTTTCAAGATGCCTAAATCTGTGATTACGATCATTGATCGCCTGCAGACAGCTTTTCTCTAGAGTGGGACTGAATTAAGGAAAAAGATCTATATGGTAAAATGGGAGGAGATCACTATCAGCAAAGAACAAGGTGGTTTAGGGATTAGAAAGCTAAATGATGTAAATGATTGCCTACTAGCTAAATGGTGGTGGAGATTTGGGATTGAAGATACCTCATTGTGGAAGAAAGTTCTGTGTAGTAGGTATCAGTTTAGTGGAGGAATATGGTTGCCATTTTCTTGTTCTATAGTTTCCTGCTCTAAATTATGGGGTGGGATATTAAGTGTTGGCCAATCCAACTCTCACTTGCTGAGCATTTTTCTTAACAACTCCAAGTTGGCTGTAGGAAATGGGAGCAGGATTCACTTTTGGAGTGATCATTGGTTTGGGCAGCAATGTCTTCAGTTGGAGTTTCCGAGGGTGTATAGCTTGTCAACATAAAAGGAGGTAACCTTGAGTGTGTTGATTGAAAGAAGAAGACTATCAAAGGACTGGAATCTAAATTTTCGGAGATCATTATTTGCATGGGAGACTGAGGAATTAAGTAGGTTGGTATCACTCATGAATCAAGTTGAGTTGGGGCTAGCAGGGAGCGAGGACTGTTTGAAATGGTTGGCATGTTCTTCACAACAGTTCAGTGTAGCCTCCCTCTTAAGAGTGTATGTGCCTAGTAGTCCATTGGTGTGCACTGGTCTGATATGGAACAAGCTGGCTCCACCGAAAGTTTAATTTCTTTGTTGGTTGGCTTGGAGAGGAAGATTAAAAACAACTGTCTTCCTTCAAAAGATTGGAGTGCTGAATCAAAACGATCCAGTTAGCTGTGTTTTTTGTAAGAAATAGGAGGAATTAGTTTCTCATGTATTACTCTGGTGTCCATTTGTTTGGCAAGTTTAGTCCAGGTTGTTGAATTGGTGGGGTGTGCAGTGGGTACTGCCTGGTAGTGTTGAGGGCTTGATTCATTGGTGGTTGGGTTTTAAATGGGAAAAATTTGAAACTAGAGTCTGGAAGGCCATTCTGTTGGCAATCATGTGGTCTATTTGGAAACTCAGGAATGAAGTAATATTTAGTGGAAGGCAAGTTGGGCTCGATGATTTCTGTGATTTGATTAAGGCAAGAGTGGCATTCTAGGTCAAGGATCATTTCAAGGGGTGCTCTTACTCAATTCAGGAATTTATCTATAACCTACAGCAAATTCGAAATATGCCTATCAGTTGAGATCGCTGCTGGGTTGAGTTGTCTTGATTTGGAAGTTAAGTCTTTGCTCAATTGGTATTAGCTCTGCAGCTGGGTTGGTTTTGATAACATAATTATTGTGCTGCTGCTATATGCTGTTCCATGGGGTTGTGTGGCTTGGTGTGATACTATTGGCTCTGCTGCTGGGTGGTTTTGATAACATAACTATTGTCCTACGGTTTTATGCTACTGTGTGGCTTGATGATGTATGAAGCTATGAGAGGAAGTAAGTATATACAAGTTGAATTGTCCAGATGCTGCTGCTGTTGTTGGTTCAAGTGAATTTCTGGGCTGTGGATTTTGGGCTGCTGCTGCGGAGTTCTGGGGAGCGATCTGTTTGTGTTGTTCTGCTATAAGCTGCATGCTGCTGTGTTCTGTGGTGGATATAATCAGGTTTTCTTTGAGGTCCGCTGATTGGTGCTATGTGGTGCAGGGGAATGGATGCTCATCATTTTAGTGTAGGTCTGATGCTGCTGCTCAAATCTGCTAAATGGTGGTCAGGTAGGTTTTGATGCTGTATACTACTAATGCATGATGCTGTGTGGCTGTTGTTGCTGTATGATGCTGAGTATGCTGCTATATGGTTTGCTATTTTGTTGTTTGATATACGGGGGAGCTAAATTAGGAGTTGATGCTGATAATACTGGTTTGATCTGATATACTCTAGTGTTGTTTTTTTGTTTTCTTCTTGTGGTTTGTCTGGTGTGGTTGTTGTTGGGTGTTTGTGGTTGGCTCCTTACCAATTGTTGATGGTGTGCTAGCATATGATAGGGCAGTCTTATTGGTGCCAACCTAGTTGGGATTGATTTGGCTCGCTTTGATACTTTTTGCACTCATCCTTTTTTTCCTTTATTGTTGTATTAGTTTTCCCTCTCTATCAATAAAGTTTATTTTTGCTTATTAAAAAAAAAAAGATTGGCTGTCACGTTCCCCCATTAACCAAAGATTCTCTTTCTTTTCCTTCACAACTGACTCCCATATTTTAAGGAGAAAAAAAGCTCCAGAATAGCTTCAACTGTTGTTTTTACCTTAACAAGTAAGGAAATATTTGTTTGTAGCTAATTAATATTTGATTAAGTCTGAATATTTACAAGAAGAGTGAATTAGATCCCAAAAATTAGGTGTTATATATATATATTTAATCTTATATTTATATTTATATATGTTGTAGTATGTTGTATTTAAATAATATAATATGTTGTGAAATTAGGTTATAAGTTAGAGAGGTGTTGAACAAAAAATAGGAGAGCAGCCACGCGAGAGAGAGTTAGTGCAGCTGAGAGAGGGAGAGCATGAGTGCAGCAGGGAGAGAGTGAAAAGAAAGACAGGAAAGAGAGGTGAGGTGGAGAAAAAGGAAGAAAAAGTTAGGGTTTTGTTTTGGAGGTTTTATTAGTTTTTCTAATATTTTTTTGATCTTTAAAAAATAATTGTGAGTACAAAACTCACTTCTTTTGATTTATGGTTAATTTGTTATTTATATTTATTTATATTTATTTGATGTTGGTTTGATTTTGTTTACATAAAGATAATAGATTGATTTTAATTATTTTGATTAATTGTGTATGTCAGATTTATGGTTTATATATATACATATATTTATTTTGTGGATGTAATCACATTTATAGATACATGAAATTAGAATTAATTAGGAACCCATAAATAAATTCTTTACACTCTACCATGATTTCATGAATTGTTGTTTTATTTGAGTGCTAGTGAAAAAGAGTGTATAAAAAAAAAGTGAGGATTATGAGATTTATGTGAATGCTTTAGGTTTGGCATTGTTATGCTTGTTCTCATGAGTAGAGGAGATTGTGTATATATATATATTGTTGTCTCGTTCTTATAAGTAGACGAATGCTTTGATTTACGCGCGTACGTATATACTAACCATTCGGGGAGTGTGGGTCAAACTTGGGACGATATCCCCGTACAAGTTTGGTTTCAGAGCGGTGTTAGTTATATGGGAGACACATGAGATATATGTGTAGGCCGGAAGTAAAGGGCCGAAGTGGTGGAGTTAAGGTATAAAGAATTAATAATGAGTTTATTGTTATAGTGTGAATTGTATTGATTTGTATATCTTGAAAAATAGTAAACGACCTCAATAAATTATGAAATTTTGGCAGAGGCATGTATATGTAATTCTAAACAACTTTTGTAATTTAACTTTGTATCAAAAAGATCGACTAGAACTTATAATCGAATGATTTTGGTTATAGTAGTTTTGATTCTTTTAGCAATGCAGATTTTAGAGGCTGTTTTAACTCACGAAATGAGCTCATTTTTATTGGTTTTGCGAAAACTAAAGTAAAACATTATTCTGAATACTTTTTATGTTTCGAACTTTTTCGAAAAAATTCATCTTACAACAGTTTCTTTTCGTTTTCAATTCTAGATTTTTCGATCGAATTTCGTTTATGATTTTCTATTAAGTTTTTCTCTCAATCTGTTCAGTTTCTTATAAATTCGTCCATGAAACCTTTTAGGAAATTTGATTCTGTACAACTTTTATTTTTTGAGTTTTTGTCAATTCGAATTATTTAAGTATGAAACGGTGCATTTTTATACTTCTTCAGCAAGTTACTTATAATTAAATTATAATATTTTTATTTTTATTTTTTTTCCAGAATGGTGGGTCTTACTAACTTTTTATACAAGGCTGACCCACCATATTTTTATTTCTATTTTGTTTATTTTATACTCAATTTATATTTCGTTGTGTACGGGTAAGAAACTAAATGCTACCTATCTCGGGAAACTACCCCTACGTCTCGGTGCAGGTGGAACTACTTGTCTTGTTCCGTAATGAAAATTAAATGTACTTTTGTTTGTGTCTGGTGGACACGTGGATGTCAAATGTTGTACTCATACCAGTATACTTGTATACTGACCCGTTTTATCTCTTGGCAACTCGGGTGCGTTTTATTTGAGCACAGTCGAGCTTCCTTTGCAGGAGTAGTGGGGACTACGGTGGTGGAGAGAAATAACTATAGTTGTTAGACATATTGTTTGGACTTCTTTTGTTTTCTTGAGCTTAGGGTTGATATTAGTTTATGTATTTATTTTTATTTTTTTTACAACCTTAGTATTTTGATAATTTGACATGATTTGTAACTTTACATTATTTAAGTTATTTTGACTATTTATTGTTACTTTAATGTTGGAGTTATTAGTTAGTTATGAAATTATGGTGGCTGGTTTGGTTGGTGTTTTGTTAGTTTTTTTTTTATCCCTTGTAATCTTTTGAGAATAGAAATTTACTTAAACCCTTTGGAGACGTGAATGTTTAGTTTTTTTGTTTCACCACTAGAATTTGGATGATGAAATATTGATTGGGATTTAGTCCTAATTTAATATTTAATTGTCTGAATTTTAAGGCGTGACGGAAAATGATTATCATCTTGTTTGTTTGTAAATGGAGAGACAAATAGGAAGAAACTGCCACATAACTATTTGGATTAAAATCTTTCTTTCAATTTTTTTTTGTTTAATTGCCACAAACAGTTAAACAAACAAAAATGCTTGGATTTGGGCTCATATAAGCAGATTAAAAAGAAGCTGAAAAGGAAGATCATAATCATTGAATACATATCTAAATTCAATGGATAAACATATCATTGCATAGAAACCTAAATTCAAAATTCTATTTCAAGGAGATGCAAATAGTGATCTGAATTTTCCATTTTCAGATTATCAAATCAAATAATCATATGCTTCAATTAGATTGTACAAAAACAAACCACGCATGAATTGATCAAATACAAAAACATGAAGACCATAATCATCAACAATTACATCCGTATCTATGTACAGAACAGATTGCAGAATTATAGATCTGAAAAAAAATTATTGAATCGAACGAAAACTACGAAGAGAGCAATCAGATGCTAACCCTTGAAGTTTGAAGATTGATTCTTCTGATACACTTCGATGATTGTGAATTTTCAAAATGCAGTTCAGAGACTTCGATCTCCAAGATCGAAATTAGAATCAAACCCCAAGCTCGGAGGGACAGTAGCTAGCAGTGCTCGTGTGTTTGAGTGAGACGCCGATGGAAAGGGGGAGAGAGTGAGAGGTATATAAAAATCTGTTAAAAAGAAATGAATATATGGATGTATTTGAGTGGGAAAACACATAATTGTTTGTATTAAATTTTTTTTTTTAAATTTTTTTAATGTAAAGGTGTATAAGTTTGGATATGTAAGTTTGTCCCTAAATATATAAATAATAAAAAAAAAATCTGGAGTAGAAAATTTTAGACAAAAAGATTTAAGTATAAATTTATAAACTATTTTTGTATTAAAAAAATTAGATCGAAGTTTTCACAATATTTATTAGCATGTCGTGTAAAGTTATAATACTTTATAATATGCACTGCAATGTATGTCATCTTAAGTGTAAATATTTTACGGCATATTTTTATAAGTCGTAAAAATATACATTTTTTACGGCATACTTTTGCATTCCATAAATATATAAATTAACGACATACATGATATGTATGTTGTTATTGAAAAAACATTAACGGCTTGCAAAAAAAAAATAAAAAATGTTGTAGAATGTACTAACTACAACATGCATTCGATGCATGCCATAAACATGATGCTATAAATAGTTAATTTTGGTGTAGTGTATAAAGAACCAATATTTGCTTTTATATATATATATAATAAAGCAAGAATGTTTTTGAATTTATCCTACATACATTTGTCCTACTAGGACATTTGAACGGTTAAGATTCATTTCTTCTTAAAGATGGATGGTAGAGATGATAACCTTTTTTTTCACTCTACCCCAACTTTCCGCCCATCCTGATATGTCTCACCTTACTTCAAAACACACCCACCCACTTTCTACAGAAGAGAGACCGACCCACCCACTCTCTACAGAAGAGAGATCTACGCTAATCGAACTCTCTCTCTAAACTCTGTCTCTCTTAGCCTTACTTCCCACTAGTACATCTCTCTCCGACCGCTCGATGGTGCCACTATTTCAGTGCCTTCGCTTTTAGATCTACATCCACCACCACCACCGGTCGTGAGATCCATAGCTCTCACATACTCCTCCTCTGCTACAACATACAGACAATCGATGATTTTACCAAGTTCATCGGTAATGGTAGTGGATTGATCTTCACCGTATTTATGTGTTTCTCTCAAAGCAACAGAGTTTCGCATCGCCGCACATGGTAGTGGGGCCCAGATCAACTTCACTCTTCATCACCTCAACAATGTGAAGCCATATAGAGAGTTCAAAACGACATGGAAGTCTTGCTCACCACCACTTCGCCACACCGACGCTTGCACCGTTGGATCTAATGAAAGACCCTCCAATTGCACTGTTATTTTCAGATTTGTGCCTCTGTGTATAAAGTCTTGAATTTTTTTGTTGTTTGAAATTTGTGAAATGATGTTTTTATTGTGTGCAGAGGGTTTGAAGAGAACAATGACAAGATACGAATCACAATCTGTTGAACTCGCAAGGTTGTTTCTATTTTTGATTATTTGTTTTTTGGGTTTTAAGTTTTAGTGATTGATTAATAACAGATTTTGTATATAGATTTATAAGCTATTTTTTTATTATTATTAATAGTTATTATAGAGTATGCATGTGTTCAAATTGTGAGATGGGTTTTTATATTTGGTTAAACATCACTGGTTAGAGTTGAATTTTTTACTTTGAAAATGCAGATTGATGATCTCAAGCATTGCCCATTTGCTGAGGTAAAAAAGTGAAGAAGAAGAAGAAGAAGAAAGAGGGGGACTCGAATGTATATATATCAGTACAAATTTGTGTGGCTGTCACACACACACACACACTCTCTCTCTCTCTCTCTCTCTCTCTATCTCTCTCTGTGCAAATCAAGCAGGTTTTGTTGTGGGCTTTGGGGAAAAATCTCTCGGGGGTCCATTCCTTCATCTCTCTGCTCCTTCTTTATTCTATTTATTATATTGTTGGCTTTTTGGCTTTCGAAGGGTATTTTTGTAAATGCGAGCGTGCCAGCAAGGATCAATCACTCCTTACAAAAATTATAATTGCCAACCAATTATCAGACGATTGTGTTTTAGTTCTTTCAGCCTCAATGAAGAGGACTTATACTGGTGGCTTAACTTAGGAGAAATTAAGCAAGATAACAGTTAAATGACGAACAATTGAAGTATTTCATTAAGATGAAAACTTACAATGATCCAAACTCAGCCTCGTAGAGGTTTACAGCAACAATCTACTTGAAACTACTTCTATGAACGAAGTGCAGTGCATGAATTTAAAGTGCAAGAATGTAAAGAACAGGTATTTAAAGTGTAGGAAATGTAAAGACTAGAAATGTAAAACTGGAAAAGAAAATATGAAGTAAATGACTGGTTTTTTTGATCTGAGTCTGGGGGGTTTTTCTGGGGGCTTCCCTGCTATTTATACTCCTCAAGGGTGACCATCGAACTGCACTTCAAACCGTTGAACTGCTCCTCCATGATTGCTTGATCATACTGCCTTAGAAGTAGTTCCACTACGCTATTACTTGCAGTTGGGCTTCCCTCCTATATTTGAATTTGAATGTGAGTAACCGTTGAAGCCACGTCACCTTGTATCTCTTCGCTGATCCAATGCTACTCAGACCACACAAGAACCAATATTAACCGCCACATGTATGATCATGATCGAAGATTAAACATTCTTCTTGTATTGCCCTTACTTTGCCACGTATCGAATTGTGATTGGCTTTTACAAAATATGTAGCCAACATTACCCCCCACACTAATATACCCAATACTTGGTGATATTAGTGGATCAAAGCCTTTCCCGCGCTTTTGGAACGTGCATGGAGTCTATATTCTAGAAACACAACCGCCATCCATTGATGATTACTTGCATTAATTTCGTTTTCGACCTTTGGAACATCTCCACCACCTTAGTAATCGAACGGACTAATATCTCTTTCATGACTGAACCAAACTTCTTCTCTATTGATCAAGTACATGAAGAGTCATCTGATGATGTTGTTTCTCTCGAAAGAACTTCCATGCATTCATTAGCCACTTTTACCCGCCTTTCCATATTCAAGTCATGGATGCCTTTGCAAATTACCAACTTTTGGATTACGAACATATTGTCCTTAATCCTTTGATTCAGAACGTTGCAAATATGGACATGGGAAATTCTTCTTCTGATTCACCTTTGGATTGTGAACAAACTGCCCTGAGTCCTTCGATTCAGAAGGTTGCAAATATGGACATAGGAGGCCCCTCTTTACAATCCTCTGCATGGGATAAGGCTGTGGCTTCAAATTCCTCCAGGGCTTCAGGCTGGTCAAGCTGGTCAGAACTTGAGGTCTAGGAATTAAGAGAGCGAATTAACCAACACTTTGTCGAATTCACCAACCCGTTGGACTTTCCTTCTTATGCACGAAGCTCAGTGGTTTATCCTTACATGCCTGTCGACCGTCGATGTAGTTTAGAGGACAATCTGCTCGTGGCATGGTACACATCATCCATGCCTACAAAAATGGTACGATCTATTCCTCGTCCAGAAGAGGCACAAGGGTATAACCCTTCATTTTTAGCCAAGAAGGCGAAGCTTCATCCTTCTGACTGGCTTGATTGTGTCAATGCCCCTCAATTTCCTCTCTCTTTCGAAATGGAGGACCTTATACCTCCTCCTTCGCAAAAACTTTCCTGGATAGCGAAGTTGAGGCTTACCCTTTCTGCAGAGAAAGTTTTCCCTCCTTACAAGCCTCCAACTTCTCCTACTCCAGCTCAACAAAAGCAAGCCCAACTCCTGCTTGCAGCCTTTTCTCACTTACCCTTCAATGTTCTTGAGGAAGATGTTCCTCTTAAGAACTTTCGATGGGCTTGTAATATTCTGACTCGGGGCCACGTTCTCAACCCCATTGCTCAAGCAGAACTTCACACGTTTTTGGACCAACTTCCATCACTTCTCTATTGGCACCGCACTTCTTTGGCCACCACTCAATCCTTGGATCAACTTTCATCGCTCTGAGTTCATTCTCAATATGAAGCAGAGAACCTCATTGAAGAATACAACGATTTTCAAAATAAGGATTCTGCGTACTGGGATGATTTGGAAATGGATGAGTTGGAACAAGGGCTAAGAGAAACGGCGTTTGAAATAAAGGCTGAGGAGCTTTTTTATGAAGTGAGAACACACCAGCTCATGCAGCCAATGTTAGAAGAAATAGAGGATAGAATGAAGAAAGAACAGAAATTTATTGATCATAGTTGGACTAAGTTTCATGACCTTGTTATTTATTCCATTCCCTATTTTTATGAGCTTGAGTTTATACCCAAATAGGGTTATTCAATGTAATCACTTTTGCTTAAATATAATTAAGACTTTTCCTCTATTTGGCATTGTCTCTATTTGCCTTTAAAAGCACATTCAAGACTTTGAACTAAACAATCTCATCCTTTGAACCTGGACTCAATTGTCTCAAATGAAACACTGTAAAAAACCAATTATGAACTTTTCCAATTTATGGAATAAAGTTAACAGTTTTTGGCTGATTTTCAATCAGAATTAGTGTTTCGAATCCAGCAATCTTATACTTAAAGCTTGTTTCAACCATAATCAACATCTGACCATGGTTAGTATGATCAATTTAGTTTCAAATTGACCATCTTTTATTTCGAATAGCGGTTCATGCTGCTTTCGTTCCACATACAACTTTTCTGTGAACCAACCATTGGTTTTGATGTTTCGAACACCAAATCCTATCCTTAAAGAGTCTCAAGTTCTACCTCGAAGGACATTACCTTCGTTAAGAAACCTAAAACAGGTCTTTTAACCTTTCAGAGTAGAACAAACACTTGAGTATTCTTATATCCTTTCTTTTTTTTAGTATGAAATGTACTTCGAAGCTGGCTTCTTCGTTTCGAAGCCGTAGTTTTTGGTTTTTGGCGCCAAAATTTGGCTTCGAAGCCAAATTTTTACTTCGAAGCTAACTTCAGTATCTGGGCTGTGTTTTTCACTCCAAAAGTATCAATATTGAAGGAAACTCTTCGTATTCGTACTTGTAGTACTTAATGACTTACGCAATATATTTTTCAGACACAAAAGCTTTTAAACACCCTTTTGTTTCGTGCTTTGAAATCACTTGTTCTTTTAGTACACAAACCCTACCGATCTTCTGTTAACCCTCTCTTCCTTGCTACTTGCTATCAATGGATCCTTCCTCGCTGAAAGTGCTCGCTGGCGACCGTATCAGCCCTACCATGGCTTTGAAGAAATGCATTGATGAAAAAATTGCCAAGCTAACAACTGGTGGGTCAAGCGCCATAGATGGACGTCTCTTTGTTCTCCGCCACAGCAACCAATAAGAGTACATCCTAGGTCCTATCTTTTGGGAGGCCCCTGACTAACTCCCAGCTTTATACCCTCGTTTGGAGGATCACTTTCTTCTCTACGAAAGAGGGTTTGACTGGAGCAATTGGAGAATGACCCGGCCTCATTGCTGCTGGCCGACATTGAGAACCGAGTGGGAGAAATGGTATGACAGGGTGGTGCCTGCGAGAGAAGATGACCTACAGGAGCTCTGCATCCTCGACGCTCTTCGTCTTTCCAAGTTCATCATTCCTGAGGACCCCTTTTTAATTCCTGTTGCTCTATGTTTTTGGAATATGGCTTTTAATTTCTTCCAATTTTGGTGCGGCATGATGGCCCCCACCGTTCTTGATATTTGCCATCTTTTAGGGCTTTCACCCCATGGCTCTCCCTTTACTCCCAACTACCCAGACCTCCTTGTCAAATTTTCCTTTCCAGCCTTAAACTCTTCTTACAGTGACTTCGTAAAGGCTGAAAATAAAAGGGAAGGCCCCGTGAGAGACAGAGAACTATTTTCCTTCATTTTATACTGGTTGTGCAAATTTCTCTTTTGCACCTCATCTCAGAGGATTATGCCTGAGCTCGCGCCACTTGCGAAGGCACTTGTCTTGAAAAAACACATAGCTCTTGCCCCTTATCTTTTAGGTCATGTCTATAGAGCTTGTTCCCAATTTTGTGAAAAACCTCTTGATGTTAATCAAGGAGGCCCTCTTTGGGTGCTTCAGCTCTGGCTCTTTGACTATTTCACTGATTTGCATCAAAAATGCCTAAAATTCCTTATTCAGGATCCTAGCACCTATGGAGAAAAGTATGCTAGGATTGTTCTTTTCCCTGCTTCTTTTGCTTATTACTTTGCCTTCTTTTATCAACTCCCCATTTCTCCTCCTGCTTCCCTTTTTTGTCCTTTTGATGCCAATAAAAGACCTGCTTGGCTACGAACTTTTCTAGCTGATAAAGAGTGCTCCACCTCACCCCACAAAGACATGTGGGCTTCAATTTTGCTACCTAGGGAGCTATTCATTGGCACTTTAAACCCTCGAGGTTATAAATGCATATCTGAGGTGTACTGCCCTTCTCAATTTGCCAGACAATTTGGGCTCACTCAAGGGATACCTGTTCCACTTTGTAGTCTCTCGAATGTCCACCTTATGGCTAGAGACTTGAGAATATCTAAATCAAAGCTAGAGGTGGCAATATTCAAACTACTAAAGGAATTGAATGAATTTCAATTTATCCCTTTTCTCCCATCTGGCTTAGTTTTGAAAAGATTCCAGAACTGGTGGACAGCCAATATGGAAGTGCGCCTATCTGCACACCCTCATGACTTGCTAATAAGGTTAGGAGTGCCTTCGAAGGCTAAGTCAGGGACAGTTGAGAACATTCCTCCCTTTTCTGCAGCTACCACAACTTCCCCTGCAGCCTCACCTCCTTCAGTTAGAGTTACCAGAGCTGCTTCAAAGAAAGGTAAGCATTTCTAAGTTCCTCTTTCCTTCAACTCTTTTGTTTGCCTCCTCTATATTCACATATTTTGGTGCAGGGTCTCCACAAGAAAAATCTCCTAAACGAGCTGAAACTCTAGCTGCTCTCAAGGCCAAACAACAGCAGAAAAAGAAAAGAAAACTGGTACTCACTCCTGAAGAATCTGAATCTCAAAATGAAGAGAGAGAAATTGAGCAAGAGCAAGAGACACCATTACAAAGAAAAAAGAGAACAAGAGTGGCTGCCCCCTCTTCTGATTTGGTCGAAGATCCTGATTCTGAGACAGTTGACAAAGCAATGGAACAGGAGCTTACTTCTGAAGAACTTGATCCCCAAATTGAAGAGAGAGAGGTTGAGAAGGAGCCAGCAGTATCATTGCCAAGAAAGAAGAGAAAGAAAGTGACTGTTCCTACTATTGACTTGATTGAAGATCCTATCCATGAAGTTGCTGCCAAGGTAGTAGAACAGGAGAACAGGAACATTTCAAAGCGATGATCGTCTTTGAGTGGGTTGAGAAGAGACAGCAGCAACAATTTCTAAGAGATGAAGCTGCTGCTGCTGATGCACTACAAAGGGAAACTGTAAGAAGGCAACAAACTGTCGAGCATTACTCCCTTCGTAGCTTTCCCATTACTGCCAACATCTCTGAAACAAGTAATTTCTTTCATGCTTCTACTGTTTTGCCTTATCAGATTTCAACACTAGAGCTTGACCTTACGTTTCTTCCTTTTGGCAGCAACAACTACTGAGGCTATACTTCCAATAAGGACTCCCTCAATTTCAGTTGAAGTTGATCAGATGCAGAATGTGAAAGCCATTCAGATAATACTTCCACTTCCTAGGCCCACATTTCATGTACCCCCTTTGAGTCTTAGCATTCCTTTGACTCTTTCTTTTGGTTTGACTCCATATTTTCCTCACTTGGCCCTTGATACTTCTCTTTCGAGCCTTGCTCCTCCTTCTTCCAAGGAAATCCCAACTGCTACTCCATCTACGATGGCAGTTGATTCCCCAATTGAGGGTGCTGGTAGTTCTCCAACTATAATTCATCACCTTTGCCTACTTCCAGCCCCTCCTCGCTTGATTCATTGGTGGCTAAGACCATGGAGACTACCAACAATGCTCCATCCATCTCTCCTATCCCCAGTCCTCTGTGCCTTCCACCACAACTCTCTCTACGCCTCTCATGTCTATGGATGAGGTTGATGTCTTCGAAGCCATACTAGCTAGTCTCTTCAACATACCCTCTATCTCTCCAACATTCAATGTTGAAACTGAGCCATTAGTTTTGGCTGACTCCTTGCTGGAAATTTTTGAGAGCTCTTCTTCCTCTAACAGCAAGCCTTCAGCACCTTTGATAGACCTGGATACATGCCTAGATCTGTTGATTTCTTTTTCGAGGATCCCCTTCGAGACTCTACAAAGGCCTATAATCAGAAATGGGTTCCTCTAATGCTGCAAAGTTGCTGAGCAGTCCGGCATGAATGTTTCAAGTCACCTATCTCAGGCAGCAGCTACTGTCGATTTTTACATTAGTATTTGTCAGGCTGCCAAGGCCGAGGATGAGAAATTGGTTGGCGACCAGAGTTTTGTTTCCCACGTACATACTGAAGTGTCAAAGCTTAAGGAACAACACTCCTCTACCTCCCACTTTCGAGTCCAGTTGCTGGAGAGGAAAGCTCAACTTGACGAGGAGCTATCTGCAGTGAATCAGGCCTTAGTTCGAACTGACACTAAACTGCAAATTACCAACCAAGGACTAGCTGATCGAAAAGAAGAGATGGCTGCAGCTATTCGACTGTTTTCAACATTTACCAATAGGAAATCTGTTGTACAAAAATAATTAAGACACTGTAATGATTTTTGGGCCAATTTGTGGCAAAATGTACTTAATTATTTATTAAAAAGCAAATGTTTGTCTATCATTTAAGTAGTCTTATGTTCTTGTACTTGGTGTTTATTTTATTCCTTGTGTTTCCCAAATAGTTAGAAAATAAGGCTTCAAATATCTGTCATTAATCTTCTTGGGATGTATATATCCATTCAAATTTCTCAAATAGTATGCCCCAAAAGGCAGGACTCTATGAATTTGATATGGTCCTTCCCAGTTAGGTGACCATTTACCAAACTTATGTCTTTTAATCCCTATTGGGAGTATTGTTTTCCATACCAAATCACATTCATCAAAGCCAATGTATTTGACCTTCTTATTGTAATTTTTGGCCGCTTTCTTCTTTTGCAAGAGAATGCTGTTTAATGCCAGAATTCTGGCTTCATCTATGCTTTCTAGTTCCAAGCACATACTCTGATGGTATTGCTCAGGATTTAACTGATCTTGGCATTTTACCCTCAAAGATTTAACATTAATCTCCACAGGTAACACTGCATCATGCCCATATACTAAGGTATAAGGAGTGACTCCTGTGCTTGACCTTGTGGAAGTCCTGTAAGCCCATAAAACATCCAACAACAGGTTATGCCAATCCCTAGGATTATCTTCCACAACCTTTTGTATTCCCTTTTTCAAGGACTTATTGGATGATTCAGCTTGACCATTAGCTTGTGCATAATAGGGTGTGGAATTAACAAGGCTAATTCCAAATTCTGCCACAAAGGACTTCACCATCTTTCCATCGAACACAGTCCCATTATCCACAGTTATAGTTTGTGGGATTCCAAATCTATGGATCAAATCTTTAATGAACCCAATAACCTCTGTTTGATCCACAGCCTTGTATGGCTTGGCTTCGACCCACTTAGTAAAGTAATCAGTGGCCACTAGAATGAAACAATGGTGCTTCGAAGAAGGTGGGTGTATTTTCCCCATCATATCCATGGCCCATCCTCTGAATGGCCAAGGCTTCACTACTGCATGTAGATCAGTTATGGGCACATGCCTTATTGTACCATGCTTTTGGCATGCTTGGCAACCCTTTGCATACTCTATGCAATCTTTAAGGATAGTTGGCCAATAGTAGGAATGCCTTCGAGGCAACCACCTCATCTTCACACCAGGCTGATGAGCACCACAAATGCCTTCATGTACCTCAACCATAGCTGTTAATGCTTCTTTTGGGCCTAAACATTCCAGCAATAAGCCATCTCCCCCCCTTTTGTAGAGAGCATTGCCATATATCATATATTGCATAGACTGCAATTTAATTTTCCTGCTGGCCTTCGAAGATGGACCAACCAAATACTACATTATTGGATGCCTCCAATCTTGTTCTTGTAAGTCATTCTAATTGACTTCCAAGACCACATTCCTTTTATTCAAAGGTGGTAATAATTTCTGATATGTTGTTTGGCTTATGTCCCTTTGGGCATTATCCCTTCTCTTGAAGTTCGAAGCTTTCTGAGCCACATCATTAGCTCTATTATTCAAAAATCCTGGAACATGAGTTATATTTGCTATTTGAAATTGAGAAAGCAGATGTAATGCAACAACATAGTATGGTAAAATGCTTATGCTTTGACACTTGAAAATCCCTTTCACTTAGTTAACCACCAATTGAGAATCTCCAAATATGTTAACTGCATGAACTTGTAATCCAATAAGAATTTCTAGTCCCACTATCAAGGCTTCGTATTCAGCTTGGTTATTGGAACAAGTAGCTTCATCCACTCTGAAACCATGTGTGGTTTCTACCCCTTGTGGAGACCTAATTACAATACCAATTCCAGTTAAGCCATTGGCTTTCGACCCATCGAACCACATCTGCCATGGCTCAACACTAGCCATACCAAGTTCCATTATCTCTTGGTTCTCTGTTTGAGATGGATGGTCTCCCAGAAAATTGGCTAAAACTTGCCCTTTTACTGCCCTTTGAGGGACATATTCTAGATGAAACTCTGATAAGGCTAGTATCCACTTGCCAATTCTTCCCCTCAACATAGGTCTAGATAACATGTACTTAACCAAATCTGTGGTTGCAATTACCAAGACAGTTGTAGGTAAAAGATAGTATCTTAATTTCATTGCAGCAAAATACAAAGCAAGACACAGCTTTTCGACAGCTGAATATTTACATTCACAAGAATTTAAAAACCTACTAAGGTAATAAACAGCTTGCTCCTTGCCTTCTTCATTATCTTGGGCCAAGAAAGCTCCCAATGAATCTTCTGCTGCAGCTATGTACAACTTCAAGGGTTTATCACCCTTTGGTGGCATCAGCACTGGAGGGTTGGCCAAGTAGGCTTTGATACCTTCGAAAGCAATTTGATACTCTGTTGTCCACACAAATTCCTCTTCATCTTTCAGCCTTAACAAGGAAGAAAATACTTTAGTTTTCCCTGCAGTGTTAGAAATGAATCTTTGAAGAAAGTTAACCTATCCAAGGAACCTTTCTAATTCTTTCTTACTTGATGGAGGCCTGGCTTCAATGATGGCTTTGGCTTTATTCTGGTCAATCTGTATTCCTTTCTTGTGTACCACATAGCCCAAGAAGTTTCTAGATGATACGCCAAAAGCACACTTAAGAGGATTGAGCTTCAATCTGAACTTTCTCATTCTTTCAAAGGCTGCTTCTAAGTGAAACAGATGCTCCTCCATGGATTGGGATTTAACTACAATGTCATCAATATAACACTCTAAATACCCTCCAATAAGGTCATGAAAGATAGTGTTCATAGCCCTCTGATATGTAGCCCCAGCATTCTTCAGGCCAAATGGCATTTTAACCCATTCGAAGGTGCCAATATTTCCAGGACATCTGAATGCTGTCTTGTGGACATCCTCCTCTGCAATGCAGATCTGGTTATAACCAGAATGCCCATCCATCATTGATAAAACTTGATGCCCTACTTAACTGTCTACCAACAGATCCACTATAGGCATAGGGTACTCATCTTTTGGAGTTGCTAGATTTAAGTTTCTGAAATCAATGCATACCCTCATTTTACCATTCTTCTTGACTACAGGCACAATATTAGATAGCCATTCAACATACCTGGCTGTCCTGATAAAGCCTGCCTTGAGTAGTCTAAGAATCTCTTCCTTGACTTTCTGAATTACTTCTGGACTCATTCTTCTTGGTTTCTGCTTGTATGGCTTGAAATTAGGCTTCATAGGGAGCCTATGTTCCACTAATGACCTATCCAATCCTGGTAGTTCATTATAAGACCATGCAAAGCAATCTTTATACTTCTTTAGAACAACCAATAACTGGTCCCTGTCCAGATCATTCAAACAAACACTTATATAGGTGGGTTGTTGCATAGAACCTTCCCCTAAATTTACTTCTTCTACGGGGTCTTGTGTCTGAGAACTTATTGAAGCTTCTTCCTTGGTTCCTTCTACCTTCAAAGCAACCTTCTCGCTTTGTTTTACTCCCAGGTCTTTTAGCTCAACATCTTTGCCCTCCTCCTCATAGACGAAATCTGTCCATAAGGCATCCTCTTCCTGTATCTCCTGGACTTTTGTTTCAATGTCCAATGCACAGTATTTGCCAATGGTTAAAATTCTGACCTGTTGATGCTCCTGTTTGCAGCCAATTATTATGGCTTTTCTCTCTTGCTCCTATACTTGCTGGACTATTGATTTTACATCCAATGTTGAAAACTTAATTAGAGCCAAAGACTTGGCCTCTTGTTCTTCATCTCTTTGCCTACAACCAGGCATCATTGTCATCCTTAATAATCTTTATCAACACTTTCTTGGACTAAGTGCTTCAGGTGTGTCACTTCCTCATCAGCCGTCACTTCGGCTGAGCCATCAGCTTTCCTCAGTATACTGAGTGGTGTCACTCCCTCAATATACAACTTGGCCTCTGCAAAGTCTGCACAGGCTATGAAGGGTTGAGGATCTGCATCAATTTCCTCTGTCTCTCCATTGCCTAAGGCCATCATAATTTTCTGATACAAAGAGGAAGGCACACATTTGTTAGTGTAGATCCAATCTCTCGCAAGTAAAGCATTGTATTTAGCATTACTGTCGATTACGAAGAATACTGTCATGCAGTCCCTGGTTCTCACACTCAAGTTAATGGGTAGAATCCCCTACGCCATCTGTTTGTCTCCAGCAAAGCCAGCGATGGTTGTGCTGGTTGGGATCAACCTGGGATTCTTTTTCCCTACTTTCTTCAAAGAAGATTTCGGTAGTAAGTTCACTGTTGCCCCATTGTCTATCAGGACTCGGTTCAGTCGTATCCCATCGAAGAAAGCCTTGATGTACAAAGGCTTGACATGTTGTGTCATAGAATTTGAGGGATACTCAAAAAGATACGAGAGGTTAATGCTCACCTCTTCTCCACTTTCATATTCAGTTTCCATTGGGGTAGTGTAGACATCCCCGAACGCCCCGGGAAGATAAGTCCCGTTCTGTTCATTTTGGGCTCACTACAGTTCGGACTCAAATTGTCACGGTTCTTAATCTGAACCAAAGAGTCCAAATCTGGCAAATTGTTTTGAGAAAACAAATTTTTTGAAAAGAAATGTCAAACATGAACTGCTTTGCCAGATACAGAGTCGCCACCTAAATATTTTATTTTTGGAAAAATTTAGGAAACCCTGACTCATTTGCCTAAGGCCACGTGTCCGTCATCACCAAAGTTGCCTCGGCTCAGGAACTTGGATACGATTGGGGAAGGTCACTTCGTGAGCACCCCCGCTCGCCCGATCAAAGATCGGCCTCTACTAACCATGATATTTAGTTTTGAAAACATTATGTGTTCTTATTCCGGTTATTAGCCTAGATTTGCTATGTGATGCGCACAGTATACAAGTATAGACTGGATAGCCTGAATTGGAACAAAACATTTCATGTTTGTTTTTTGAAAGATGGTTTGCTACTCGCAAGTAGGCTTAAAATGCAGATTTTGCCACCCTTAGGTGGGCTTAGAAAAGATGGTTTTGCCACTATCTAGTGAGCTTAAAACTCACAGTCGATGATTTATTCCAATCCAAATAATCCAACATTCACCCACAAGCATTCAGGCAGTTATATCACATAAGCAGGCAGCCTCATGGTAAGCATGCTATCATGGCAGTCACTCACACACATGCAAGGATGCTAAAGCATAAAACTTACCTAGTACTCCAAGCCAAAAAAGAAACTATGTTAGAAATCCATGCATGACCCTAATTATACAGAAATGCCTAATACAACACATGCAAAAATGCAACTATAGCAGGCTCGGCTATTCTAAAGATGGCATGTGAAATGCTACAACTAACAAGTATTCAACTCGGAATTGAAATACAATGCAGTTAGTATGATGCGCCGAGTCCGGTGTATGCAATACAGATGAATGAATGCAAACATGCGAGCATAAATATGCTAATTGAAACATGCCCTAATCTAACCATCATAAGCTGGTAAATAAAAGGGAGAAAGACATGGGGTTGGAAGACATACATCACACACACGCACACTTATTACACAATTGCCCTCACTCGGAGGGTCCGAATAAATAATACAGTCCGAATAAATAATTACAGTCCGAATAAGTACAAAACCCTAATTAATTAACAAATTAACTAGGAAAGCAGTAAATTAGCATGCAAGCCCATGGGCCACCTCAGCTCTGTTCCGAATGATGAAGAATGCATGCTTGAGTTGCCTTGCGTGGAAATCCATTGCGATGCCCCAATTAGCCTCTATTTACAATTAAGCCCGGAATATTGCACGAAGCTCCAAAAGACTGTCAGTTTCCGATTTGCTGCAACAGAGAGCAAGAAAGGGGCATGACAAAGTATTTTCACACATGTATGCACGCCTCGATCCTCGTGCCACCAATCACACATCTCGATGCATGATGACCGAGGAGTCGAATTGCACGACTCAATATGAAATGAATGCACATATAAACATAACAAGACCGAGACTCCATCATGGTTAATCCGGAGTGTTGGCGACTGGGAATTGAGACACGTTCCATCACTCGGAGTACGAAACGTCCCTCGTTTCCCGTGCTTGGGCTAACTCCTATCCCAAGCACAATGCAATATGCATGACATGCATGAATGCAATCCTAACATGCAACCTAGCATACGCAATGTTATGAGATGGCATACACAATGCACGATGTAGCAAGACATACACAATGCTCTAACATACAACCTAGCATACGCAATGCTATGAATTGAAATAGCATACACAATGCATAATGGACTTACACCAACATGAGTGGACCTCAGCCACACTCACATCAGTAGCCATAAGATGAAAATGAGACAACTGAAATGCGTGCATATATGAACGCAAACTGAGGACCGAACCTAAGGCACCAAATGCCACTCTAACAAGGCATGAAACATGGCATTCAAACATGCAAATTCCAGCACTGAATCACGATGCAAAATGATCCCGAATCATGGATATATGTCATACAATGCATGGTATGGTCCCGAAACTCAAAACTAGGCACATATATTGACTTATAACTATACAAAGCATGCATTATTTGACTATGAAGCACAAAGACAGAGCCAAGGCAGTCCAAAACGTGAACATTTCTAGTTCAAAGCATGACCAAAAGATGCTAGCATGATGGACTAAAATAGCATGCAACTTTGACTAGCAAACATGGTTTACATGGCATGTGTATGAAGCATGTGAGATCTCATCAAACCAGCAAAAATCAGTGAAAAAAACATGCCAAAATATGCCCAAATAACTTTTGAAATGCAGCCAACATGTACAAAAATAATGGGTTCCTTTAAAGGGCCATACAAGGAGTTATTAAGCACATACAAGATAGACGTTTAACATGATGAGACCACCTCTAGAAATGGAATATGATAGCCCTAAAACTCACAAAATGGGCCCTGAAATCAGTTTCAGAAGCATGCAAAGAAAGGCCTCTTTGAAAGGCCAAAAATGCTTGTAAAGAGAATGAGGGGTGAGAGGGTCACCACTCCATGATTTTGGAGTTCAAAGACACATCAAGGCCACTGGAAATCCACTGGATTTCAGTGGCTAAGAGGCTAAACCATGGCCAATGCAAGTGCTCTAATGCATAGCCCTAATCATGAAAAAATGAAGCATGTATAGGGGAAGATGACCCCAAATAGAAATGGGACCTTAACCAAACTCAAAGAATAGGCCAAAAAAAAGACTTTTTCCAGTTTATATCAAGCCTCGAAAATATTCACAAGTAGGGCTAAAACATGACACAAAGATAACCTTAAAAGAGAGATAGAGGGCAAGGGGTAGCAGATGGCCTCAAACAGCACAGAGCCCTTCAACAAAGTTGAAAAGGGGATCAAAATAAGACACTTTATAGTTTGTCTCAAAGCCCAAAAATGCTCACAAATAAGGCTAATATATCATGCAAGATAAGTCCTAAAAGAGAGATAAACCACAAAGGGAGAGTAGAAGACCTCAAAAAGAAAAAAGTTCTTGATAAAAGATGAAGATAAGCTCAAAATAAGACTATTTTCAGTTTATATTGAAGCCTAGAAATGCTTGCAAAAGGGGTTAAGATATAGAGCAAAATAAGGCAAGAAAAGGGGAAATAGGGACTGACCCTTGTAGCACACCAAAGCAGCAGCCTTTGGTCCAAGATTCTGAGCTTCCAACCTCTTCAAATGGCCTCCAATTTGCTGGAATGGAGTGTGGAGGTGGTAGGCTATGAGGTGCAAGGTGAGATGGCCAAGATCCAAGGTGTTTGAAGGCTTGGAGTAGATAGATATATGGTTGTATGTATCAATGCCCCAGCTGGTTTTTCTAATCCTTAGAAATGAAGTAGGGTGCTGGTTATATAGAGGGAGAGGGGCCAAAGAAAAGAGGGGAAAAACCAATTCAAATCTCCCCCCAAAAGGACAGACCCTCAGGCAGGGGGTCTGGTGCAAAACAACTGGCACAGCTGGAATGCACCCGGAGGGACAAAAATGGCCGATCAGGTGCCAAAGGGCAGGTGGCCAGCCGGCCACCTCCCCTGGTCGGCCGACCAAGGGTCAAAGGGGTCAACAAGAATTGCTGGCCGGCCACCCCAAAAAGGTGGCCTCCCAGATGAGTGCAACACAGCTGTATGGTCAAAACCCAGAAAATGTGAACCAGGAGAGAGAAAAATCAGCTTTTTAGAGGGGTTCAAAAGGGTCAAGGACAATTGCTGGCCAGCCTACCCATATTGGTGGCCTCCTAGGTGTGTACAACATAATGATGTGGTGGAAAGTCAAAAAAAGTGGCCCGGGAGTAGGAAAAACCAGCTTTCTAGTAAGAAAAACGGGCGACGGAGGGATATGAAGAGAAAAAGCTGGTTTTTCAGAAAAATTGCTGGTCTCCCACCTTCCTACAACCTTCCTAACATTGAAAATAAGGTCCTTGCCTAAAATGAACCAAGACGGATGCAAAACGAAGGTTCAGGGGCCAAAACGCGCGGTCCGGGGCCCCAAAAACTGACTATTAAGCATCGAAGGTGGCGTTCGACCACGAAGTTGGTCTCTCGGGCCACAATGTCCCTCAAAAGAGAGGAAATAAGGTGTGTGCCAAAAACTGGAGCAAACGGAGGTAGTTAAGCGGTCTCGAACCGAGGCACACGGCCGACGGCTCCGAAAAATCGAAAACCAAGCTCCAAATGGGAAAAATGGCCTACGACCACGAAACGTAGCCTACGGCCCCTGAGAGATGATCTACGAGACCTCTCCCTCCCTTTGGGAAGAGAAAACAGAGGAAATAGGGCGTGGTTCGCAAATCGAGGCAAGGCACAAAAGAGTCCGGAAGTCCAGAGGCAAGGCTCGCGGTCGAGACTCCGCAACTTCAGAACGAGCACAATATGAAACATCACCAAGCGTTCAATCGGTGACGTTTGAGTCTTAAGGTCAATCAAAAATGGGGTGTCTACAGATAGCCATTCCAGAATCATCTTGTACCATACTTACTTGTGAGTCTTCACTAGAGACAGGAATAGGATCCATGTCTTGGTCATCATCTCCAGCTTGGAACTCATGAGGTAGTATGTGTACCATATTAACTGATACTGGAGGAAATGAGCCAAATTGGATGGCTGGCTGTACTTACTTCCTCCATTGGCCACCTTGTTCAATTACTTCAGCAACATCCTCCATGCTGCACTCTAGCACTTCATTGTTAACTGATTCCTTCGAAGGATGTTTCTTAACTGGTTTTTCAACCAAAAATGTTTGCTCAGCCATGAAGGCTTCGAACATTTCTTCCTCCACAATTTCTTTCTTTTGGCTTATGCCAATTTCTTCTTCTGTCTCGCTATCACTCTCCATCAGAGCTTTCTCCAATCCTGCTAAGCTAGACTTCTCTCTGGCTTTTAGTTCAGAATGAACCTTGGCCAACTGTTCTCTGCTGCAACCCACTTTGCTTTGTAGAGTTGGCTTTGGAGTATGGTCTGACTTTGGAGTCTTATTTCCTTCTATCTGGACCAATGAAGAGCTTTCTCCATTTTCTTTCATATCGTTCTGGTACTGAGTGTACCTACGCTGAATCTTTCTTCTTTGTGATCTCGAAATGACTGGGACCATATCTGGTTCCTTTGTCTTTGGGTGTTTAAGCAATACCCAATTGTTCGGAGCCACCAAAGGAGGCTTGACCATCCTGCCCTGGTTTCCAACATCTCTCTGGGCAGGCATTCCCCTAGGTTTGTTTTGCATTACAAACCAGTCTGGAACTCTAGGCACCCACAAACTTACTGACTCAGATGTTGAACCGCTTTTTTCTACCTTCGAAGCCATCTTCGAAGCTGGCTGTGAAGGTAAGTGCTTAGCCCTGACCTCATGTTTCAAGCTTGATTCAGACCTTCGATGAAGGTAGCCACTTTCTGTTCTGTGTAAGGCTGGTCTAGGGGGCCAATCTCTGGCTTTGATCCCATGAACTGAGCCTTTCTCTAGTCTTCTTTCAGAAGGACTGCTCTTCATTCTATAATAGTTAGGTGGCCTTGATTCATATAAGGGCCTCTTGCCTTTAGCATGCATTCTGTCCGGTGCAGGCTCAACCACTAGTGGTCGGTGCCTATCACTAGCCGGATACGGCCTTTTGTTGTAAGCATTGGTTGATTTAGGACATCTCTGTACATCTCTGTAATATTGCTTCCCATCAACTGGAAGCCCTTTCAACCACTTATAACTCAGTCTACACCTGAGACACATCCTTTATATTACTGCTGCCTCTAAGAAATCATCATCCAGTGATTCTTCATCAGAGTGTTCCCTCCGGTGTGAGAAACCTTGTCCAATAGTTGGTGGGTTTCTAGTGTCCTTCTTGATGGTTGTCTGGTTAGCAACATGCATCTGCACATTGACTTCTTCTAATTTTGTCAAGGACAAGTTCTAGAAGTCTGACGTAATGACATTGGCTGCCGCCTCTCCAACTTCTGGAAATGGATTACTGTCGATCCCCATGGCCTTTTTTGTTTTGGCTGGGAACTTCAAACTTCCTTTCCGAATTTGTTCTTGGATCCTGTCTCGAAAAACAATGTAGTTTTTAGTCGAGTAAGACCAAGAGTTATGCCATTTACAATATACTTTTCCCTTAAGTTCATCTGAAGATGGCAATTTTACTCCTTTAGGTAACTTAAGGAAGTTGGCCGCAAGAAAATGATCAAAGATGTCATCTGCCTTTGTTAAATCGAAAGAATACTTTTTGTGAAAGTCTTTCTTTTTAAACTGCTGGTCAATTGTTGTATCCTTATGAGTTAATGCTTCACAGATTACAGGTTCTTTGCCCACAATCTCTGCTGCGTCAATCTCATAATTAGGATCTCTATAATATGTCTTGTACGAGGCATTATTTCGATCTTGTTCCTCCTCTAGTAATGCTTCATATCTAGACACCTTATAGGTTAGTTCCACCAAATCTCTAAATTCAGTTGAGTCAAACTTCTTTCGAAGCCTGAACTCTAAGCCATTTTGAGCCAATCTTACGAATTCTAGCTCTGGCAGGATGACTTTACATTTATTTCGAGCCCTTTTAAATCTGGCAATAAACTGAGTAGCATTTTCTTTAGGCCTTTGACTCAATCTTGCAAGTCTGCCATGGACACCTCTGGCTCCGATTGGAAGAATTGGGCATGAAATTCCTCTTCCATTTGTTGCCAATTTTGAATGGAGCTAGGTGTAAGGTTGATGTACCATACAAATGCTCCCCCAGTTAGAGAATTTGGGAATAATCTTAGTTTCATATAGTCATGATTAGTAAATTCACCGCATTGAGCAACGAACCTAGCAATATGCTCTATCGTTGATTGATTTCCACTCCCATAAAAAAGGGTAAAATCTGGTATCCTGAAACCTCTTGGGTATTCATGTACCCTATCTACCCATTCTGGGTATGGTTTTTTGTATACAGGAGTCTGGACCCCCCGAGCCATCGGTTCACACATCTTCCTAACAATATCAGCAATTTAGTCCCTAGGGACCATATTTTGTGCCTGCTGAACCACTACTAGAGGGACAAACACAGGATTTGGTGGACAAACTTGTGCTTGCGGTCTTCTTCGTCCATAAGGTGGTACATTTGGGACTGGTTGTCCCTGTGGTGCAGGCTGCTGTTGGGGGTGTGGGTAACCTCTTTGAGCCTGTGCTGCGAAAGGTGCTGGAACAAGTGTTGTGTCCCTTCCATTTGCAGGCCAACCTTTCAACCCCCCGGGTATAAATTCGAATAAGGGATTATTATACCCCCTAGTGCTAGGTATGGCTTCGAACATGGGATTTGTAACCATTCTTACGCCAGTTTCTTGTACTTGACCAGATCCACCAACTTGTGTGGCTTCATTGTTGAGTACTGAGGCATTTTGGCCTGCTATAGGCCTCGAAATGGGTTCATACCAAGACTGAGGTGATGGTCTTTCATAGTTCTGATTACTAGTTTGACCATTAGAATGTCCATTTACTTGCATAGGCTGTTTGTCTCTAGCCAATCTTTGCTGAGAGACATTTGAAACTTCCTCTGTGTGTCTTGTGTTTGTTGGTTGGTGGTTATTCATTCAATCCAAAAAGGATATTGCCCACCTTTCCATTGTGTTCATTAATTGTTGTTCCATAGCATCTACTAGGCCATCCCATGGATTTGTTGGCTGAGTAGATGGAACAGTGGATGGTCCAATCCCTTGGTTTCGTCCAATATTATGAACATATGGTTCTTGTCCCGAAGTACTGGCCTGTTCGACCATAGGTTCTGATAACATGGGAGTTTCCACAGGATGTGTTACCACATTATCCTCTGGATTAGGTATTTCTACCTCTCCTTCTACGCTTTCTTTCAAGTGTTCATTTTCTCATTGTCTTCTTTATCTAGTCATTTTAACAAGTCCCACCGGGTGTGCCAAAAATATATGTTGGCTTTTTGGCTTTCGAAGGGTATTTTTGTAAATGCGAGCATGCCAACAAGGATCAATCAGTCCTTACAGAAATTATAATTGCCAACCAATTATCAGACGATTGTGTTTTAGTTCTTTCAGCCTCAATGAAGAGGACTTTTACCGGTGGCTTGACTTAGGAGAAATTAAGCAAAATAAATGACGAACAATTGAAGTATTTCATTAAGATGAAAACTTACAATGATCCAAACTCAACCTCGTAGAGGTTTATAGCAACAATCTACTTGAAACTACTCTTATGAACGAAGTGCAGTGCAGGAATTTAAAGTGCAGGAATGTAAAGAACAGGTATTTAAAGTGCAGGAAATGTAAAGACTGGAAATGTAAAACTGGAAAAGAAAATATGAAGTAAATAACTGGTTTTTTGGATCTGAGTCTGGGGGGTTTTTTGGGGGGCTTCCCTGCTATTTATACTCCTTAAGGGTGACCATCAAACTGCACTTCAAACCGTCGGACTGCTCCTCCATGATTGTTTAATCATGCTGCCTTAGAAGTAGTTCCAATACGCTATTACTTGCAGTTGGGCTTCCCTCCTATATTTGAATTTGAATGTGAGTAACCGTTGAAGCCACGTCACCTTGTATCTCTTCGCTGATCCAATGCTACTTAGACCACGTAAGAACCAATATTAACCGCCACGTGTACGATCATGATCGAAGATTAAACATTCTTCTTGTATTGCCCTTACTTTGCCACATGTCGAATTGTGATTGGCTTTTACAAAATATGTAGCCAACATATATACATGTATATACACATGTATTTGTTTGTGTTCTTTAGAAAATAGAGGATGGTGAAGATGGTGATAGTGTGAGAGAGAGAGAGAGAGAGAGAGAGAGAGAGAGAGAGAGAGAGAGAGAGTAGGTAGCGGTTTTGCTGAGTTGATTTTTATTTTATTTTTTTTAAATTAGTCATAAAAAAATAAAATAAGTTAAAATTTAATAAAATAAAATATCATATTTAAATCATAATTTTTTTTCTCATAAAAATTTAGAAAAACAACTCAAACAAATTTTTTAATCTATACTAAAATAACCAAAAAAAAAAAATTGAAAAAACTTTAAAATCAATCCAACATTTCAAACGAAGCAAGGGTTTTGACGAGATTAGCCGTCGGGTTGATGACAGGTAGTAAACCGGCAATACCCGGTGTTGACACGTGTTTTCGTGGAAATGTAAAAAAAAAAAATACACTCACACATACTTATATTTTATTCTCAACATTATTTATATTGTGTCTTCAGGCACGGGTATACGTTAGTATATATATAACAAATATAAATGTAGACATTATAAACGAGATCAGTAATGCTACGTATATATCATTTTTATCTCGAATTTTACCAAAAGACATCAATTTGTGATCGAGATTTATTGTACACAGGGACCCTACATTATACTCATCTAATCTCACCCATACATTCCCATTCTTGACAAATTCTTTACCCATTTTATGGGTGAGTAGATTTATTGATTTTGGATTGACATTGAGTCTTTTTAAAGTGTCATTTACTTGTCAAAGCAAAAGCAGCACCATAATTGATGAAAGTGATTAGGCCCACTTCTATGTAACCATAAAAAATATTAAGATTTTATATTGTTAATTTAAATTTGGTGTGAATTTGAATCGCAGTCAAATTAAATTTTAGATATTTTTGTAGTTTCTTTTTTTTTTTTTTTAGCTTACTGACTAACACATTTTGGACATTAAAATAAGACTAGGAGAGTTCTTGGATTAGGATTGGGTCCATTTAAAGTTAATTGATTATTCCCAGTACAGTTAGAAGTAGCACCACTAATCAATGATTTCTTAGTCAATGTTTAATAGTATTTTGGAAAAATTACTGTTCAGTGTATAAGAAGAAAAAAAATTACAAAAATATAGTGGATGTAACTCAAAAACTCTAGGGGGCAACTCAAAAATAATTGGGGTGCAAAGTTGCACCCCTCCCATGTTTTTGTAATTTTTTTTTCTTCTTATATACTAAATTGTAATTTTTTCTAAAATTTTTATGATAAAAAATGGTTAACATGAATAATGATATCCACTACCAAGCTAAAGAATAAAGATTGAGTTCGAGGCGCAAATGCCTCGAAATTTTTTTTTTTTTTTGCATGGGTCGTTATGTGTAGAAGTGGGTTTAAGGTTCAGGGTTTAAGATTTTAGGATTTAGCATTTAGGATTTAGGACTTGGCGTTTAGGGTTTAGGATTTAGAATTTTATAGTTTACGATTTAGGATTTATAATTTAAGGTTTAGAATTTAGGATACACATAACCACCTTACAAAAAAAATAAATAAATAAACCAAACTAACATAGCAAAAAAAAACAAAAAAAATTATTCGAGGCATTTGAGCCTCGAATCCTCGAGGCCTCTGGCACGGTTGCAAACTAAATTATGGTGGAATATGACTATCGTCAGTACCATTCTTTAATCAATCCACAAAAAAAGAAAGCAAAACCTCTGTCATGTAGAAAAGGGCTTCAAATCCTCTATCCCACTAGCCTATACTTTTCTGTCGCATTATTCTTGTGCCACCACGTGTAAAAAGATAAAATATTATCAAATTTATATTTCAAAAAAATGTGTATAATTATACCAAAATTGTTACTGGATAATAATTTATTAATTAGTCAGATCGGTATAATTTCTCATAAGACTATGTTTGGATAATAAAATTTGAGTAAGAATTTATGAAATCATTCTTTTGCAGTTTCTCTTTTTTTTGGATAAGTAAGTCATATTATAACCAAAAAAGAAAGATATACAATGAAGTTCAATACACAGCTTTTGATGGGAGCACGAAAATAAACAAAATAAACTACTCCATCAAAAGACAAACTGAGCATATAGAAAATAAGCACAACATTCCAACAAAACAAGGATTCAGAATTTCTTTCTAGCATTCTTCAAGTCATGAAGTTTCGCTTTAAGTTTTCTTCTGTTATCCTCTTTTGAAGTCTCCCCATAACTAGGATCACTTGGAGATGGACTCTCTCTATTTCTCAACTCTTGACTTGAATCTCCATTTCCTAACTCATCCATATCACACGATTCAAGGACATCAAAGGCATTAGATGTTGAAGGGACAGAAGACTGCGTCTCTCTCTCTTTGTTGATCAATGGCGTTAAGCTTTTTGCAGTTTCTCTCCCCACATTACGCTTCAAATCCTTAATCTAAAGAGAATCATAAAGTAAAGTAAAAGAAAAAGGCAAAGAGGAAGAAGTTGTTTCACCTCTAAGTTGTGTACCCTATTTAGTTTTCAGTTTTCAAAAATTATTTTTGAGCTTGAATTTGTATATATTATGTTTTGGTGGATTGTTTTCATATTTTATTCATTTTTTTTAGATACAAATAATCAAAATGTATTTAAAAAATACAAAATTTGTGAAGAAAACTATTAAAAAAAAAATACAAGAGAAATACAAAAAAATACTAAATTTTGGTTTGGTTATTTATTTTTTTATTTTTTATTTTTGTTGAAAGTAAAAAGTTTTTAAAAGATTTTCTTCGCAAATTCTATACTTTTTAATTGTAACTAGATTAGATGTAACTAAAAAGAAGAAAAAAAAATTACTTAAAATATTAAAAACATACAGTGAGAATAAAAATACTCAGAAAACAAAAAAAACTCAAATTTTTTAAAGAATAATGCTTGGGACCCCCTTTTGGGGGTCACCCCCTCATCCCCCCTTTGCCACGTGGCGGGGGGTGATTGGAGAAGCAGGAAAAAAAAGAAAAAGAAAAAGTAACCAATGAGAGAGAAAGGGGGTCAAAGGGGGTGGGGGAAAAGAGGGATGAATCATTGTTGTTTTTTAAATTGGGCCATAATCAAACGAGAGAGAGAGAGAGAGAGAGAGAGAGAGAGAGAGAGGGAGCTGTGATTTCAGTGATGAACTATGTGAGGGTGATGCTGAGAGAAAACGAGAAAGAGATGGGAGCAGGGAGTCTGATGCACTATGCAGTAGAGAAGTCCAAGGAATTGTCGGCGGCGGTGGGGAACATGGATGGGAATTTGATGGGTACGACGGAGGAGAAGTGGAAGGAATTGGCGCCGGAGATAGGAAACACGGGTTACTTTTGTGTTTTTTGGTTTTTTTCATTCTCAAATCACCCAATCCAAACACTGATTCAAAAATGAAGGAAAGATTTTCACATAATTTAGCTTAGGGATTGATTTTGCATTACAACATAAGAGAAGACACAATATTTAAAAATAAAAGATGCTTGGCCAAAATGCCAAAACCAAAACTATATATACTGACAGGGATAGGCCCACAAGGACCACGGCCCACCATGAGTAAGCCCAAGCCCACCATTTGGGCCTCATTACACAACCCGGTCAGTAAAACCCGGCACAGCTGGAAGCCAACTGAGCAGGAAAGGCGAATGATGCTCGGACACATGGCGGGTGCAGAACAGCCCATGTCAGCAGACAAAGATCTGCAAAATTATTGCCACAGCACATCACCATTAATGCAACCCATCACCGCATTTATGGCGACAACACCCCTCAGCCGGAATGGCACCCCGTCACCCTGAACAAGACGAACCACGGCGCAAGCTTTCGGCGGGGAGGTCAAAACGACTGAGACAGCGAAATGATTACCAGAGGATATAAGCAAAGCTCGAAGACAAGAAGAAGGTTAAGTTTTCCATTCTCTCTCTCTCTCTCTACATTTTGTTCATCACCTTTTCTAATTCACACGCCGGAGGGTTCGCCGGGGGACTACCCCGTTCCCCGATTGGACTTGCTTGCAGGTTATCCAGTGGGCTTGAGGAGCTTGGATCGGTCCAACTCATTCACCAGGATTCACTGTATCATCATATACATATTCTTGTTATTAGACCAACAAGATCGAACCACAACTAGCTTCAAAAAGAAGAGAACAACAAAAGAAACCCAATCCCTGTCGAAACCCATAAGACCAAGTTGTTCATCTTCCACTCTTAAGACGATGGTTGCGGAAATAACTAGCTGGGTCATTCTCAAAATCTTTCCTAGGGATATGAGAGGCCCCTTCTGATCCTGGTGCTACCATCAGTTTCTTGTTACCCTTTTGTTCTTCTGACCCAGATGATGATGCTAGCATAGCTAGGCCTGAACCCACAAGAACCACCCCTGCAACAGCAGCAGCAGCAACAGAAGCCACTGTCTTCTTCGGAGTCCCACTTTCGCCATTGGAGGAGCTTTGGGTGCTCTCACTACTGCCCATTATGCCTAGTAGTAGTTGTTCACTCTCTCTCTTTCTTTTAATTGCTCTGCTATTTGTGATGAATTGGGAGAATGTACAGAGTGGTTGGTTTATAAAGAAAAATATTCAGAAGAAACAGAGAATCAACCATGTTGATTATTTATTTATTTTTTTTTGTTTTGTAAGTGAAAAAATTGATGGGACATTTAATTTTTTAAGTTGATGATAAATAATTTTTTGGATTTTTATTTTTTTTAGCTAAAAAGTTTTTAAAAAGTCAATTGTCAACCGACCGAGTTTTCAATAAATTTTTATTTTGAAAAATTAGAATTTAGTTTGATAAACATCAATATAAATTTTTTTCAAAAATTATTTCCTATCCAAAAAAGAGAAAATCATATAAAATAGTGAATATTATTTTATTTTTTTACCGAACTATTTTCAAAAAAAAATCATAAATAAATTTAGAAAATTCAACAAAATATTTTGAATTTATATGATTAAAAATTGTCAACAATAATAGTGTTATCCACTGCCAATCTTTTTTTTTTTTTTTTTTTTTTTTTTAAGGTAGTTGTCCACTACGAAGCGAAATTATGGAGGAATGGTCTATCGTTAGTACCATTGTTTATGTACGGAATTTACAATACAGTATAAGTTTAAAGAAAAAATATTTAGATTCATTGTAAACTTTTGAATAAAATTTTAAATAATTATAATATTAGTATGAGAGATTAAATGGAAAAAAAAAAAATAGGGAATCGATAGGATATGTAGGAATTGTGGTATTGAAGGTATTAGGCATTTTTGGACTATTTTTGCACCTTCAATTAACAATTTAAAATAATTGTGTCTTTTTATCTTATTATAACGATAACATATACCACACTACCTCTATCAATCTCTTTATCCCATCTACTTATCTTATGGTGTAAGTTATCCTAGATGAATTAACTTTCAATCCTCTACCTCTATCAACTTTCAATTAACTTTCAATTTTAATTTAGGGCAGTGATATGTCCCCCGAATTGGGGGACCTCGAATCCCCCGAATTGCCTAATCAAGTTAAAAAAAAAAAAAAAAAAAAAAAAGAAAAAAAAGAAAACAGTTTTCCAAAAAAGGAAATTAGGGGGATTGTTTTTAGGGGGACAAATCATTTTTGTTTAATTTATATGGGAGAAGAGTTACCATATAACTTATTTTTATAATTCTATATATATATCTAATCCTTTATTTGATCTAATATCATTATATAACTTATCTCTCACAATCTTATCAATACTATCATCCTAGTTAATACCATAAAAAATAATTCAACAACCAAAGGTGATTTCCAAGTTCTTCAACTCTGAGCATAGGGAAAAGGAAGAAGAAAAAGATAAAGAGAAAAGCAAATATTCCGGTACGTCAGTACTCCTTTTCTCCACGCTCCGTTTCTGTCCGATCACCTAAAAGCACAATGACGGTGAGCTACCCGACGGTGTGTGGCCGGAAAACCCCTTCGCCGATCAAGTTAGCACACACCTTTGGAGAGAGAGAGAGAGAGAGAGTGTGTGTTTGAGTGTAAGAGTTTCTTACAAAAATGTTCGTCTGTCCTCGTATAGGGGGCGCAGACACGCTTATATACCCTCTAGGCCCCAAGTCTACTCCCAGTGATCTCTCAACACGTGACACTGCTATCCTATCTGTCAGCACAAATCTTACTGAGCATCACCTAACCCAACTGCCTGCCCACTCTATTGGGAGCTCGGCAGCCAAGCTGCTCCATCTCGGCTGTCAACGGCCATACTGTGCTTCATGCCTAAGTATTCCAATAGCTGAGCCCAATGAGGACCGGGCTCGGCTGCATCCCGGCATGGCCGAGCTCGGGACAACTCACAAGCAGGTGTGTCGTTGTCCTTCCTGCCGAGCAAGCACAAATAGCTCGGTCCAACCTCGCCTTCCCTGGCGTCGAACATCTCACTTGATCGGCTTCGACTTCAAGAAGCCATGCAGCTCGGTCAATTCGCACCTTGCCTTAACCGAGCAGCCTCTTACAAGACAGGGCCGCACTAACTTGGCCCAACCCTTGTTCGGCCCATTGGCCCAACCCTTGTTCAGCCCAAATCTATCCGGCCCAATTCTAGATCACAAATCTCCCTCTCAATTGCCCCTTAATTCCGTCCGCACAAGCGTGACTGGGATTACATATTCCGACCGGGATAATCTCCTCCTCGGTTCATAATTTGCAAGAAACCAACCGAGCTAACTTCCATGCTTGCTTTCTAGTCTTGCTCGGTCGACGTCTCATCTGACCTTCCCGTCTCTTGACTTGCCCGGTCGACGCCTCATCTGATCTCCCTCTCTTCAACTCTAACGCTGCCATTAATGGGGACACGTGTCAATCCCCCATTGGTCCTCGAGCAGCCAACCCTGCTGTCCCCTAGAATTCGAATTTGGGCGGTCTTTCTCTCTTATATACGCCTGGTTCACCTCTCATTTCTTCTTTACTGATTCTCTCTACCGTTCGTGTGTACAGAGCTCTAGTACCTCTTGTCAAGCCTCCATTCTTGCCATTCCTGAGCTAGTACTCGAAGAAAAAGTCTCTGCCCTTCACAGGTATGCCCTCCAACTCCCCTTTTGTTGTTATTTCCTTTGATATTTCTCACATTAGGACACTAAAACGTAGTTTTTAGGACATAGGCACTAAAACCATCCCAAACCTTCAACTGTGAATGGTGTTCTTCATTTTTCCTGAAGAACACTGAAGATCTGGGGCGGACCGGGCTCCAGGTCTTCATTTGATCCAAAAAGCCAATCTGACCGAGCAAATAACCTGTTTGTCCCAACCTTAGTAAAAACCGGGATAGCAAAAGGACCTGGCCGCTCGACCGGGCTAACATCTGGTCCGCTTGGGCGACCGTGCTTCTTGGTTAGCCTTTACAACCGAGGTGGTTTGGCACTCCTCATGACCGAGCTAAAGTCAAGCTCGTTTTGCGCAACCGCGCTCACACTTACAATTCATTGCCATCCTTTTTCCTGCAGAGTCCAAGGGGACCACTGCCTAAATATTGGGGCTCCCAAAGACCGAGCAGCCATCAATACACCAGACAGTGCCAAACCTCCTCAGCCGAGCTAACTTAGCCGGTTTCACATGGGGAAATTCTGTTTCCTCGTCGATACTCCGGCTGCGCTGGCCGCATTCAGGGAGGAGTACGGTATCCCGGCCGACGTCCACCTTGAGCTTGCGCCAATTGAAACAACCCCTTGGGGCAGACTAGACCAGTGCCCTTTTACCATGCTGTCCATCATAGAAGGAGGCCTCCGCTTCCCGGTCAACCCATTGATGACCAAGTTTCTGCGCCGGACTAAACTTGCGCCCACGCAAGTATCAACGAACACTTACCGTATTATCAACGGTGTCCACGAGCTTAACAACCGGCTAGGCACCAACTTAGGTTTAGTCGAGATATTGAGGCAATACACACTTGGGCACACCGGGGATGGCCTCGCATATTACTTAAAAATCCGACCGGGCAAAGAGAAAATAGTGACCAGCACCCCAGATAAAGACCTTCATGACGACGACTTTTTCTGGGTGTCCGGCAACTATGAACCAGCCGACGTACCGGGCTGGGCGATTAGCAAGAACTTCGGTTCCACATGTAAGCCGCGCTAATTTGCTCGGTTATCTGCCTTTCTTTAATATTCTGTACTTAACAACTTTTCCTGTTTCTTTTGCAGCAATTCAAGCCTTGCAAGCCAACTACCAATTTCCCAACGTTGAGGCCATCCGGACCGTGCTCCGCTACAACCACCGGGATTGTAACGAGCTACTCGGCTACACCCCTACTTACAGATATTCAGCTCCACGCCGGAGTAAAGTAACAGACTTTCTCCGTGCTCCATCACCTCCTCTAGACCCAACTCTGCCAGATGTTCCACTAATCCAGTTGACAGAAACCAAAAAGATGGCGAAAAGAAGTCGCATCAAAAACTTGCTCACGGCGACCTCAACCGAGATACCGAGCATTGTTATCCGCTCCCCCGCTGCCGGTCAATCCAGCGGCCCCGTGGTTGCCTTGGCATCTCCAGCCGCCGGGCAATCCAAACAGAAAGCTCACCGGGCAAGCAAAAGGCTAGCTAACCACCGAGTAGCCTGCCATCATGGCTGACCCAACACCGCCATGGCGACCGCAGTTGAAGCACCGGGGAAAAGACATCCCGGCAAATGCTTCTGTCAAGGGCGACAAGGAGCACTTGCTCGCCTTCGACGTCTAAAAAGCTCTACTGCTACTGAGCGACGTGGTTGGTAGCGACCACGTCCCTGACACCCGGTTGGTGAAATCAACCATGAAGTCCATGACTAGGGTAAGAATCTCAATCATCTACTTAAATTTTTACAAGTGTTTGCACGGTTTCTTCTCTGATCAAATTTTCTTTTTGCAGGCCATCCAAAAGCAACACTTGGTCTTGGAGCGCATCCATAGACTGCGGCAAAAGGTGAATGACACCGCCAGCCAAGTCCAAAGCCTTCAGACTGAGCTTGGCCGAGCAAAGTCCTCACTTGAAATCGCCAACGCTGACAACAACAGGTTGCTCGGTCAGCTTGGTGAGGCCGAGAAGAAGCGGGATGAGCTCTAGGCCGAGCTTGATGCGCTCAAGAAGTCAAGGAAGAAGGACTATCAACATGCAAACAACGCCGACTTCCTTGAAGCCAAGGACAATTACAAGAAGCAGGTCTTCGTAACTCAAGACATTTATTTCAAAGCGAGTTGGAAGTCTGCCTGCGAGCATCTCGGTCAAGGGCCTGATACCGATGTATTTGCCACTCCGCCGCTTGCCTTCCTACCGACCTTTCTCGTGCCATATGCCAACGACGTCTTCAGCGTGTTGCAGGCTGAAGCCGAGGAAAGGCTTGAAGAAGAAGAAGAGGCCGAGGCAGATACTGAGGGAGAGGACCGCGAAGAGCAAGAGCAGCCCGGCCAGACTTTGACCGGTGTACAAGACCAATCTCCAACAATCAACTTGGAGACAACCGAGGATGAATTCACCAATCTATACCCCTTAGCTTAGTTTTCTTTTTTCTGTGCTTCTTGCTTTACATATGTAACCAGGCTGTGAGCCCCACCTTTTGTACTTATTTTCCATCAATGAAAAAGTTCAAATTTCATCAAGTGTTTGATCGGTATACTTGCCTCATAACTTCAGCCAAACAAAGCACCTCGACAAGACAATCCACTTTAATTAATTCATACAATCGAAAAAGACATCTCGGCGTAAATCTCATAAGTGAACAAAACATCAACTCTTTCAACCGGAAATAAACATCTCGGTTTAGAGTAACTAAGTTGAACAAAACATCAACGGCTTCAACCAGAATAAATCATCTCGGTTGGTCATAACTAAGTTGAACAAAACATCAACTCCTTCAACCGGAATAAATCATCTCGGTTAGACATACCTTAGTTGAACAAAACATCAACTCTTTCAATCGGGATAAACATCTCGGTTTAATTCTAAGAGTCGAACAAAACATCAACTCTACCAACCGGAGTAAACATCTCAGTTTGATTCTGAGAGTTGAACAAAACATCAACTCTGCCAACCGGAAAAATCATCTCGGTTGAGGGTGCCTAAGTTGAACAAAACATCAGCTCTTTCAACCGAAGTAAACATCTCGATTTAGGGTGCCCAAGTTGAACAAGACATCAACTCTTTCAACCGGTGTAAACATCTCGGTTTATTATGAGAGTTGAATAAAACATCAACTCTGCCAACCGAAGTAAACATCTCGGTTTTATCTTCTAAGCTGAGCAAATCACAGACTCAATTGACCGGAACACATCATCTTGGTTTTTACATCAAAACAACAATCTGAATGCTAAAGCAAAGAAGAGACACTTCTATGTATTAACAAAAAGAATTACATTCTGAAGTGTAAGGAAAAAAATTCATTTGCACAAAAAGAAAGCTAAAGCTAGAAACAATACAGTTTGAGGTTGGCCACATTCCATGGCCGGGGTATTGTTCTACCATCCAGATCCTCCAAGTGGTATGCCCCCTTGCCTGTCAGACCGGTTATCTTGTAGGGTCCTTCCCAATTTGTCCCTAGTTTGCCTTCACCGGGCACCAGGGAGTTGCCCATAACTTTCCTCAAAACCCAATCACCTACTTTGAATGGTCTGGGGTGTACCGTTTTGTTGTATTTCCTTGAAAGCTCTTGTTGATAGGCGGCCACGTGGATGAGAGCCTTTTCCCGACGTTCTTCCACTAGATCCAGTTCCAGGGCAATGGCCTCGGCGTTTAGCTCGGGCTCAAAACTTTCGCTTCTGAGGGTGGGCATACCTACTTCCAAAGGTATGACCGCCTCCATGCCATAAGCCAAAGCGAATGGAGTTTCCCCGGTAGATCGCTAAGGAGTTGTTCGGTATGCCCAAAGGACGCTGGGGAGTTCCTCAGCCCACTTTCCTTTTGCCTTCTCCAGCCGTTTCTTCAATCCATCAAGTATGGTCTTGTTTGACGCCTCGGCTTGACCATTGGACTACGGGTAAGCTGGAGTAGAGTTGTAGAAGTCAATCTTTAAATCTTCGCAAAACCCTCTGAAGAGGCGACCGTCAAATTGGGTGCCGTTATCAGAGATCAAAATCTTGGGGACGCCAAACCGCGTGACCACATTCTGCCAGACAAACCGCTTCACGTCTTTCTCCTTGATTGTTTCCAAGGGCTCAGCTTCAACCCATTTGGTGAAGTAATCTGTGGCCGCGATGAAGAATTTATGGCTGCCTGGTGCTGTTGGGAACGACCCCACTATATCTAGCCCCCACATTGCAAAGGGCCAAGGACTGGTGAGGGGAAGAAGTTCCCTGGCCGGCTGGTGGATCGGATGGGCGAATTTCTGGCACTTTTCACACTTGTGAACATACTTCTGTGCGTCGGCCTACATGCACGGCCACCAGTAGCCCTACGAAATAGCTTGGTAGGCCAGGGACCTGCCCCCTATATGACTGCCACAGATGCCTTCGTTAATTTCGTACAAGAAGGCCTCCACGCTACTTGGGTGCACACACTTCAGGTAGGGACCGGTGAAAGAATTTTTGTATAAAGCACCGGATAAAGAGAGCCAAAACCGCTCTAACTTCACCCACAGTTTATGTGCTTCCTTCTTGTCGGCTGGAAGAGTCCAGTCTCTGAGAAACAAGATTATAGGGTCCATCCATGAAGGACCTAGCACGGCGTAGAGTACATCCGTCTGTCCGGTTTCCTCAATGCTGGGCCGCGGAAGCAATTCAATCAAAAGAGGGTTAGGAGATGTACTATCAACCATAGAAGCTAGGCCGGCCAACTCATCTGCTCGGCTGTTTTCTTCACGGCCAATCTGTTGGACTCTGATCGCCTAAAATTGCTTGATGTGTTCCCTGACCAGAGCTTGGTACTTTGCCATTTTGTCATCCTTTGCTTCATAAATCCCAGCGACCTGGTTAACCATAAGCTGGGAATCACTGTACACCATTAGCTCAGAAGCTTGCATCTGAATCGCGCTCGTGAGTCCGGCCAAAAGTGCCTCGTACTCGGCCTCATTATTGGATGCTGGGAAGCCAAGGGTGATAGAATGTTCAACAGTCAGGCCATCCGGCGAGATCAGAACGATACCTAGCCCAGCATCGTGACGGTTCGACGCTCCATCGACAAAAAGTTTCCACATCTCCCCCACAAAGAGCTTCCAACATTCTGAGGGGTCTTGAGAGGCTCGAAGGTTGATGGGATCACGGTTGCTCGGCTGTCCGGCTTCACGTTCTGTGCTGATTGGTTCCACTTCAGCCCCCCTTGGTGATTTGGCACTGGACTCAGCAAGTTGATCTACAATGCCTAAGTCCGTAGGCGAATCTCCAGGTTGCGGTATTATGCCGGCCACAAGCTCTGTGCTGAGTGGTTCCATTTCTTCCCTCCTTGGTGATGCGGTACCAGACAGAGCAGGTTGGTCGGTGATACCCAACTCCATCATTGCATCACCGGGCAGTGGAATTGTACAAACTGAGGGTGCTTCGATGGGGCACGCAAATTCTGCGTCGCCAACTCCACCAAGTTGTTGTGTCTCGGTCAGGCTTGCATTCACCTCCTCATCTGCCGCGGCAATATCGACTGGGCACACCGGATGAGTTCCAGGTGAGAATTCAACAACGAAATCGGCCAAGGTCTGGGCTTTTATAGTAGTGCGCGGCTGGAACTTTACATCAAATTATCCCAATTCAACCGCCCACTTGAGAATTCAACCAGAAAAGTCCGCCCGTTTGAACAAAGCCTTAAGGGAGAACTCGGTTAGAACGATGATGGTATGGGCGTGGAAATAGTGCGCCAACTTCCTTGAAGCCATCATCAATGCCAACGCAAGTTTTTCCAACGGCAAGTATCTCAACTTGGCTGGTAGCAAGGTTTTACTGACATAGAAGATTGGGAGGTGCTTGATTCCTTCAGCTCGAACAAGCACCGCATTGACTGCATACTGTGAAACGGCAAGGTAAAGGTAGAGTTCCTCGCTAGGCTTTGGTGTAACCAATAGTGGCGCCAAAGACAGATACTCCTTCAGCTCGGCCAAAGCCCGGTCACACTCTTCATCCCATGAGAACTTTGATTTTAATGCCTGAAAGAAAGGGCGGCAGCGATTTGATGACCGGGTTATAAATCGATTAAGCGCGACGGCCATTCCGGCCAGATGCTGCACGTCCTTAGCCGAGCTAGGCTGCTTCAACTCCTGTACGGCTCTGGTCTGCGTAGGGTCTGCTTCGATGCCTCGGTTCGTGACTAGGAATCCCAAAAATTTTCCGGATCCCACGCCGAAGGCACACTTAGACGCATTTAGGCGTAGCTTGTGCTTTTTGAGAATGGCAAACACCTCGGCTAAGTCGGACAAGTGGTCTGCTTGATGCCGATTTTTAACCACCATATCATCAATGTAAGCCTCCATTGTCCGGCCCAGCAAAGACGCAAACATCTTGGTCACCATCCTCTGAAAAGTTACCCCGGTGTTCTTCAAACCAAAAGGCATGACTTGGTAGTAGAAGAGTCCCCTTGGAGTCGTGAAGGAGGTGATTTCTCGGTCGGGCCCATGCATTGCAATCTGATGGTAGCCTCGATAGGCATCCAAGAAACTGAGCCTGTCATGCCCAGCCATCAAGTCCATAAGCCGGTTAATTTTGGGCAAGGGGAAGCTGTCTTTCGGACAAGCTCGGTTGACTGTCTTGTAATCGACACAAACTCGCCACTTCCCATTCTTCTTGGGCACCACTACCGTGTTGGAGATCTACCGAGGGTAGTGCACTTCTTGAATCGCTCGTGCCTCAAGCAAGTTTTTCACTTCCTCTGCAACTACCTCGGCGTGATGCAGGGTTCTTCTCCTTGTACGCTGTATGACTGGCTTTGCTCCGGGGAAGACGTTGAGGTTATGGCAGATAAAACTTGGATCGAGGCTAGGCATGTCGTAAGGTGACCATGCGAAGACTTCGATGTTGGCAATCAAAAACTCAACCATGTCGGTCCTTTCTTGGGCAGTAAAGCTGGAGCCGAGCAAGAAGAACTTGTCTGGCGGCTCCGTATCAACTTGCACCTCCACCAATTCCTCAACGGCTTTGTCCTCTGCCTTAGTGCCCACATCGTCAAGAACTCCCCGGTCTTCCGGTCTTTCTATCATTTGAACGAAGCCTTTGGCTGCTCGGCTCCCGTTCATTGCCACGAAGCACTACTTTGACATGACTTGATCTCCCCAAATCTCCTCGATTGCCCCTATAGCCGAAGAGAATCTCATCACCTGATGGTAGGTCGACGCCACGGCTTGCATAGCGTGAAGCCATCTCCTTCCAAGGATCAGGTTGTAAGTAGAAGGCACTTGTAACACCCAAAACTCCACTTGCTTGACCACGAATCGCGCTTTGACCGGCAGGATAATCTTTCCCAAAGGCCACTCCGGTTGCGAGTTGAAACCAACCAGTGGCGAAGTTGTCGGAGCTAAGTCTATACTCCGGTTGAGCTGTTTGAATGCGTCGTAATACATGATCTCGACCGAGCTTCCCTAATCGATCAAGATCCGCTTGACGTCAAATTCCTTGACGCGAAGCGTCACCACTAAGGCATCGTTGTGCGACGTCTGAATGTGCTCTAGATCCCTTGTGGAGAAGCTGATGACATCTTTCACTTCGGTTCTTCCCCTCTTGATCGTAGGCTGAACAGACAAAACTTCCCGCATGTGTTCTGCCTTCTTGATCATACCCCGGAGCTCGCATACCCGCACTGGCTCCACTATGCCATGGATGACATTGATAACTCCTTGTGGAGGCGCGTCACGGTCATCTAGTCCCCGTGGATCGACTGGAGATTGGTTCGCCTTAACACCCTCATCAATGTAAAGGTCCAAGTGTTCAGCTGCGACTAGCTCTTCTAAATGTTGCCTCAAAGGCAGGCAATCCTCTGTCCGGTGGCCGCGCTCCCGGTGAAACGTGCAGCGGTACCGCAGATTGAAGCCCTTCTAACCATCGCCCAACTTAGCTGAAAACTGGACATATTCCTCATCACGGATTTCACTAATTATGCGATAGATCGGAATCTTGAAGACCGTGGTGATGCCTGTCCTGGCCTTCAACCTTCTGTTTGCGTCGGCTACGTCATCTCGGGGGTAGTCATCCCGGTCATTCCAACGTCCTCTACCCCGATTTTTGCGATTCGAGCCACGGTCCAATTCCTCTGCTCAGTCATTTGAGCGGCTAGACTCTTGCCCAACCATGTGCACTTTGCCTGCTGTCCTCTTGTCTGTTGTTACCGGAGTTGCTTTCGCAGTAGATGCTGACGCATCATCCTCAACTCGGATGTGCTCATTGATGCGCTGCATGAGCTGGCCTATGTATGTCGGCTGGTGCATGGTAAGCGAGTCCCGCAGTCTATGTCCGACCGGGAGACCATGCTTGTATTGAGTGATTGCAAGGTTAACCGGGCAATCCAAGATCTCATTGAAGGTCTCCCAATATCTGGAGTTGTATGCCTTCAATGTGTCGCTCGGTTCCATCTTGACACTCAGTAGGTGATCAACCTCCTTTGGTGTTTTGGTGTTGGTTTTGAAGCGCGTCACAAAGGCTTCGGCCAACTGATGCCACCTTTCTATGCTCCCCTCCGGCAACCTTTCAAACCATTTCAGGCCCAGTTCGCCTAAACTTGACTGGAAGATAAGGCACATAAGTGCGTCATTCCGCCTATGTCTGGCCATAACCTGTCGGAAGTGGCTTACATGCATGTAGGGATCGGTCTTTCCATCGTAAAGTGTGAATTTAGGCTGGTGGAAACCTGTCGACAGCGGTGTTGTTTCAATCTCTAGGGAGAAGGGGGTGGCGCTCAGCCTCGCCAAGTCAGAATCTACATAGAGCGGCGCTGCTTGGCAGGGTGAAGGCATTCCGACCTCCTTGCTGGCGTGAACTCCGTAGGATAGCCGCTGGAACGCTGGCACCTTCTGAGCCTCCCGCTGACGAGCCCGTTCCTTTAAGGCTGCCCGCAAATCCTCTGAACAAGCAGAATAGGAGTACCTCAACGTCGTCTCCAGACGTGACGGCTGGTAAGTGCTATCTTGCGCGCTGGACTTCTTTGCATGCACATCGGAATCACCAACCTTGTAACTTATGGTAATAGAAATGGACGGATTGTGTCGCTGACTCTAACTGCCTGAACGACGGGGTTGGGTGCGCTCACTGTGGTCTCCCACTCCAACTACACCCTTCCCTTTAACATGCCGCTTTAGTTCCTCCATCTCCGCCGCCATTCGCCGGATGACGGCATCCTGGTCCCTAAGCTTATGTTCCATACGTCTGGCGTGTGATTCTCTTCGTCGCCGATGACCGTCTAGACTACGTGAATGACCATAACTCCTCCCACGCTTATCCCGCGCGTCTCCCGACTATCCTCCTGGGAATGTCTCCAGTTCCGCCATTGGAAGGATGGCGGGATGTCCTTCTCTCCGTCTGCCTGACTCCGAGGTAACTCCGTCGAGAGCGGACAATGGAAACTCATCGTTGTTCACCATGGACGGCGATCAGACGAGCGTGGAAGACAAGGTTTTATCTGCAAAGTTTCCCACCGACGGCGCTAATTGTACAAGGAGCAAATATTCCAGTACGTCCGTACTCCTTTCCTCCAAGCTCCGTTTCTGTTCGATCACCTGAAAGCACAACGGCGGTAAGCTACCCGGCGGTGTGTGGCCGGAAAACCCCTCTGACGATCAAGTTAGCACACACCTTTGGATAGAGAGAGAGAGGAGAGAGTGTTTGAGTGTAAGAGTTTCTTACAAAAATGTTCGTCTGTCCTCGTATGGGGGGTGCAGACAAGCTTATATACCCTCTGCGCCCCAAATCTACTCCCAGTGATCTCTCAACACGTGGTACTGCTATCCTATCTGTCAGCACAAATCTTGCTGAGCATCACCTAACCCAACTGCCTACCCACTCTACTGGGAGCTCAGCAGCCAAGCTGCTCTATCTTGGCTATCAACGGTCATACTATACTTCATACCTAAGTATTCCAATAGCTAAGCCCAATGAGGACCGGGCTCGGCTGCATCCCGGCATGGCCGAGCTCGGGACAGCTCACGAGTAGGTGTGTCGTCGGCCTTCCTGCCGAGCAAGCACAAGTAGCTCGGTCCGACCTCGCCTTCCCTAGCACCGGACATCTCACTTGACTGGCTTCGACTTCAGGAAGCCATGCAGCTCGGTCAATTCGCGCCTTGCCTTAACCGAGCAGCCTCTTATAAGACAGGGCCGCACTAACTTGGTCCAACCCTTGTTCGGCCCAAATCTGTCCGGCCCAGTTCTATATCACAAATCTCCCTCTCAAATAATATCATCCTAGTTAATACCATAAAAAATAATTCAATAACCAAAGGTGATTTCCAAGTTCTTCAACTCTGAGCATAGGGAAAAGGAAGAAGAAAAAGATAAAAAGAAAAGTAAAAGATGAAAAAGTTGATTATTCACCTCTCCTTTTATGAAGTGCAAAATAATCCGAGTTGTGTTGTAGTTGCTTTCCTATTCCTAGAGAGAGAGAACTTGATTACAGTAGCGGAGTTAAAAATTTAACATAGAGAGAGCACATATTGTTGGTGAAAATACCAGAAAAAATTATATTTTATTGATAAATGGTGCAAAGAAAAAGAGATACAAATAGATCAGACTGAGGCACGGATATTTCGTTTTCTTTAAGGAGATCAAGCTCATTGCGGCAGGAAGAACCCAAATACCGATGCAGTAGTCACAAAACTATGACTTGTCCCCTCCAAGATACAACAACCCGACCACTTGTCGTATGGTTCAGGCCAACTCTGCACAAGATGGTGAACCCAAAGCTTCTCATGAAAAACACCCTTCTTTGCTAGTACTCTCTCTTGTATAGAAAATAGTTGATGTGTTGGTGTAGAAAAGAGTAGATGAGATGAACTATTTATAGGCCACTGGGACTTTACAAATTACTCCAAGAAATAATGACCATTAAATAAGAGAAAATGGAGAGACTCTAGATAATAAAGAGAAAATGGAGAGACTCCAAATAATAGCTCACCACCAAGTTCATGAATTTTAATTGACCTCCATTCATGAACAAGATAAGATTCATGAATAAAATAAAAGAAGATTCATGAACAAAAATATATAAATAAATAAAAGATATTAAAATAGTTCAACAATCCCCTAATCATTTTAATATCAACAAGGATAAGAGAGATTACCAAACAAAGGTAGACTAGTATGCATCATGAAGGTGTGCTTTGCATTGAACCTTCATTTGTGAAACAGCAACCTCTACTCCAGGGTCAGTAGTGGTCTCAGACCTAAACTATGACCGCTTAGGGGAAATAAAGATTTTTTGCTCACACATAATAATCCAGGTGTTGACATGAGCTTTAATAGCTAGCACATTACAGCCTTGTGCTAATCCCAGTTTGCATGAGCATATTTGAGAATAAATCTTGTTCTCATAGAAAGCGGTCCCACTTTCATGCTCACATAGGTGAAATCTGTCAAGGATGTTCCTGTAATTGACACACCCCACTGAACAAGAGCTACAGAATTTCATTAAGGGTATAAAAACTCAACCCTCCAACATTACAGAACAAATGCACTTACATCATAGGGATGGATAACAAAATATTAAAGAGTACATTTTTTACAACCACCATATGATTCGTTTTTTCCATTGAACCTAGTTACAAGATCTATGGTCCCTAGGTTGGGAATCCTCATACATGGTTTATGATTTCATAGGCTTCACACCCATCCCCCTCGATGTAGTCCAGACCCTATCTCTTGCCAAGGCCTTGGTTAACGGATCCACAAGATTATTACAAGATCTTACATAATTCACAGTTATGATGTCATTACTCAAATAGGATCTCACATTATTGTGTTTCCTTTGAATAGGTCTGGATTTACCATTATAAAAATGGTTATTCACTCTACCAATAGCAGCAATGCTATCACAACGAATTACATACAGGAGAAATTGGTTTTTCCCAAAAATGGATTTCATGTAACAAATCTTTTAACCAATTCGCTTCCTCACATGCTGAAGCTAACGCTATAAGCTCAGCTTCCATTATAGAATTAGCAATTATAGTATGTTTTTTAGACTTCCAACATATAGCACCACCACCCAAGGTAAAAATAAAACCCGAGGTAGAGAGAGAATCACCTGACAAAGTGTTCCAATTGGCATCACTATATCCCTCAAGTACTGCAAGATACTGTTTTGGTACTAGATAAATATCTCATAATTCTTCCCATGGCTAGCTAATGATCTCGACTTGGTTTGCTAGTAAACCTACTAAGTACTCCAACAACATATGCAATGTCAGGTCTAGTACAGTCAGTAGCATATCTTAAACTACCAATCATGCTAGCATATTCCTTTTGATTAATTACTTCCTTTTCATTTGTTACAACAGATAAATGTATGCTTGCATCAAAAGGAATAGCAACATGTTTACAGTCTAGAAAATTATATTTCTTTAAAATTTTCTCAACATAATGCGACTGATGAAGAAAAATACCATCATTAGTCTTGGTAATTTTAATTCCCAAAATAAAATTGGCTTCACCAAGATCTTTCATATCAAAGTGGCTATTAAGCATATTTTTAGTCTCATTTATAATACGCAAATTAGAGCCAAAGATAAGTAGATAATCCACATATAGGCTAATAATCACATGTGCATTCTCACAAGTTTTATAATAGACGCACATATCACATTCATTAGTCTTATAGCCATTCTCAAGCATGCATGAATCAAATTTCTCATGCCACTGTTTAGGAGCTTGTTTTAAACCATAAAGGGATTTAGTTAGCTTACACACTTTGCTTTCTTGGTCAGGCTCCACAAAGCCTTCGGATTGGTTCATGTAAATCTCCTCATCTAGATCTCCATTTAAAAATGCTGTTTTTACATCTATTTGATGAATTTTTAAATCATGAATGGCAGCCATTGCTATTAACAGTCTAATGAATGTAACTCTAGTAACCGGAGAAAAAAGTATCAAAGAAATCAAGATCAACTTGTTGCTTAAAACCTTTAGCGACAAGCTTCGCTTTATATTTATCTATAGTTCTATTTGGCTTAAAGCTTTTTACGAAGGACCCATTTACACCCAATAGTTTTACAACCTGGAGGTAAATCCACTAGCTTTCATGTTTTATTTGAAAGTAGTGAATCTATCTCATCATTTACAGCCTCCCTCTAGAAAATAGCATCAGGTGATGATAAAGCTTCTTGTACCATAAGAGGAATTCCTTCCACATTGTAAAGATAATTGTTAGGGCCAAAATCTTTTTCAACTCTAGCTCGTTTACTCCTCCTTGGTTGGATTTGAGAATTTTCTTGTTCTTGAAAAACTTGAGATGGAGTAGAAGAGTTAGGCATTGATAAAATATTTTCAGAAATTATTTGACCCTCATTATTTCTAGATTCGAAAGGAAATTTATTTTCATGAAAAATAGCATCACTTGATTAAAAAATAATATTATTTTTCATATCAAAAAATCTATAAGTTGTACTATGCAACGCATACCCAAGAAAAGTACAGGTGGTGGCTCATTCACTCAATTTAGGTCGTTTAGGATCTGCAAGCCTCACAAAAGTTAAATAACCCCAAACCCTCAAATAACCTAGATTTGGTTTATGCCCCCGCCACAACTCATAAGATACAATTTTAGTTTTTTTGTGTGGCACTCTATTTATCATATGGCAAGCTGTCAAAATAGCATCGTCCCAAAGATTTGAGGGAGCACCTGAATCAATAAGTATAGTATTCGTCAAGTCAATTAACGTTTTATTTTTTCTTTTAGCTACGCCATTAGATGAAGGTGAATATGGTGGAGTAGTCTCATGAATAATTCCCAAAGACTGAACAAAAGAGTTGAATCCAAGAGATTCATACTCTCGACCTCTATCACTTCTAATTCTTTTAGCCTTTTTACCGAATTGATTTTCCACTTTAAGAAGGAATTCTTTAAATTTCTCAAAAGCGTCACTTTTATTTTTTAATAAATATACATTTGTGTATTTTGAAAAATCATCAATACAAGTGATAAAATATCAGTTACCACCCCGAGTTAAAATTCCTTCAAACTCACACAAATCAGTGTGAAATAATTCTAGTAATTCGGTATTTTTTTCAACACTTTTATGAGGCCCCTTGATAATTTTTTCTTTATAGCAAACTTCACATTTCTCAAAATTTTTTGTCACTTTAGGAATTAATCCTAAACTACTTGTGATTCCCACATATTTACTGTTAATATGACACAAGCCAGCATACCAAAAATTAATAGAAGACAAAGTTATTGGTGTCATAGTAATAATCAATTAATCAACAAGGAAATTTAAGAGATAAAAATGACATTTATGCTCATCTGTATTGTGAGAAGCCACCTTTGCTTCATGTGCCTTGTAGTCTTCATCATTCATCTCCTCGGTTGGGATTTTGTTTGGATTCTTCTCGGTAAGAACATATGCAACTTTCAAAAGGTTAAGGTAAAAAGAACTTTTCCTTTCCACCTCTTAAAATGAACTCTTTTGAACTTGAAAGGCTTGTTGAGATCTCCAATTCCATCATTGGTTTTTTCTGGTACTTGTTCCATGGTTGATCTCCTTAAAATTGTTGGTGAAAATACTAGAAAAAATTATATTTTATTGATAAATGATGCAAAGAAAAAGAGATACAAATAGATCAGGCTAAGACACGTATATCTCGTTTTCTTTAAGGAAATTAAGCCCATTGTGGTAGGAAGAACCCAAATACCGATGCAACAGTCACAAAATTATGACTTGTCCCCTCCAGGATACAACAGCCCAACCACTTGTCATATGGTTCAGGCCAACTCTGCACAAGATGGTGAACCCAAAGCTCCACCAAGAAAAACATAGTTGATGTGTTGGTATAGAAAAGAGTAGATGAGATGCGCTATTCATAGGCCATTGGGACCTTACAAATAACTCCAAGAAATAATGACCATTAAATAAGAGAAAATGGAGAGACTCCAAATAATAAAGAGAAAATGGAGAGACTCCAAATAATAACTCACCACCATGTTCATGAATTCTAATTGACCTCCATTCATGAATAAGATAAGATTCATGAATAAAACAAAAGAAGATTCATGAACAAAAATATATAAATAAATAAATAAAAATATTAAAATGGTCCAACACATATTAATCACAATTTTGAAATTTTTTTCCCATAATCAACAATAAGGAGATATTACAAAATTTAAACATTCATTAACAAAACTTATTGGCCAATAATTCTATGAGTAGTAATATTTTTTTTTTTTTTCCAACTAACAATAAAAAAATCTCCAATTTGAGAATAATCATATAAAAACAGAAATTAATAATTCAAGCGGGGATGGCAAGTCGTCACTTGCGGGAAGATAAAGAAACAATAATGCTAGAGTTCATACATTTTTTTTTTTTTTTAAAGATAAGAAGGGGTACTTTTAAAAAATAAATAAATAATTCAAAATAGTAAGTTATGCTTCTTTTTTTTTTTGAAAATTTAAAAATGCCAGGGTAATTAAATATTTAAGGGGGCGCTAATATAATTTTATAGGGGTTAATGGGATATACTCTATACATATATGGGTACTATAATAATTATTAACAAACGAAGAGGGACATGTACCCCTCTTGGGCCTTACTTCCCTCCGTCCTAGCTGTTTAAGATTTTGATGGGTTAGATGGTGGCGTAGGGGAAGATTTTGTAGCCTGAGGAGCAACTTGATCATTTGATCCAAGTTAAACCTTATGCTATCCCCATAGCGGCCCTTCTCATCCTCCTCTATTAGAGATATACATTAGTAATAAGATCTATTAAACTAATATTATATTTAATTATACAATTTTACAAACTTATATTAATATCTCTTACAATATTGAAAACTTTAGCTGTATTAATGAAAGTGATGAAATTATTGGACTATGCTTAAATATTTTGTATTTAAATATGTACGGGTGTTAAATGATACAATTACACCATTTTACCTAATTAATTTACATAATTACCTTCATTCTCTCAACAGATTGTTTAAACATAAAGTAAGAATATTTAGATTTAGGTGATGTTTGGACATGGTTAACGAAGAGTAAACAAACATTTTAGTTTAAAAAAGATAAAAGGCAAAAAAGATAACAGCATTATTTTCATCCCTTTAATTAACTGTATAAGTCAAAACATTATGAAATTTATATTTCAAAAAACTATTGTGTAATTATATCATAATTATAGTTTAATTATAATTTATTAATTAATTGATAGAGATCAGTATAATTTATCCAAAAATGCTTTAGACCACTAATTAGTGGTGGCTCTAATGATGTGGCAGTGGGTCCCACCCACTGCCACATGTGTTTTGTACCTTGGGTTTTGTTTTTTCTTTTTTGTTTTTTTCAACAATAATGATTCATCCTACTAAAAACACCACCACTAATAGCACTAATGCATTAAAAAAGTAAAAAAAAAAAAAAAATACAATTCCAAGACCAAAACATCACATCATTACTGGCGGGACCCACTGTCACCTAATTAGTGGGAGCACTAATTAGTGCTCCCAAGCATTTTTCTTTTTTCAATTGCCATCTCACTAGTGGTGGAGTTAGTGATGATAAATTAGTGATATGTAGCATTGCTCATAATTTATCCTAAGATAATATTTGATTAAAAAATTTGAATAAGAATTTATAAAATGATTCTTTTATACTTTGGGCTTTCTCTTCAAAAAATACTCTTTGAATCCTTAATCCAAATATAATAATCTAAAGAGAAAATCATAAAGTAAAGGAAACGGAAACGAGGAAGAAGTTGCTTCACATGATTTTCATAAAGTAAAGCAAAAAGGACATGGTTTTCATAAAGCAAAGCAAAAGGAAAAAGAAAAGGAAAAGCAAAAGAAGTTGCATCACCTCGGGTTACATTGCATAATTATAATGGAAGATCTTCATTAAATTATTTGACGGTTGTAAAAATATTATTTTAATAAATATAATAATCATCAATTCACGTTCCTATTTTAGAGGCATAGGATATGTAATGGATATCTTCCATTGCAAATTTAGAATGGAGAGATCTTAATCCCATCAACTCTGCTTTTATATTGTTCCAAATGTTTCAAGTTGTATTAATCTGTTTGCTTTTTGGGATTGGTTATGGTGTGCAACTTACACTTTACACTTTATATCTTACACTTACACCTTACACTTACACCTTTTGTGAAAAATTAAACCTTACACTTATACTTTTTTTGAGGTTGCACACCATATTCAACCCACTTACACCTTACACCTTACATTTACACTTTATACTTACACTTACACCTTACACTTACACTTTTTGTGAAAGTGGCACATGGTGTGCAATTACACACTTAAGAAAAGTCCTTTTTAAAATTGTTTTTTGAGTTTTAATTTGTTTTTTTTTATTTTTATTGAAATTTTTAATATTTTAATCATTTTTTTTTTACTTTTTCAGATGTACCTAAAAAGTTAAATATTTGTAAAGAAATTTATAAAAAAAAATTCAATAAATATAACAAAATATGAAAATGTACTTACTTTTTATTTTTATTTTTATTTTTTTGAATTTTTTTAATTATAAAAATTCACAAATATTATGCTTTTTAAATTTATCTAAATTATGTGTAGGAGTGGGTTTAAGGTTTAGAGTTTTGAGTTTTAGGGTTTAGCATTTAGGATTTAAGATTTAGAATTTTATAGTTTATGATTTTAGGGTTTAGGGTTTTAAGATTTAAGATTTAAAATACACATAATCACCTTTCAAAAAAAAAAAAAAAACATGATTGGAGGCATTTGAGCCTCGAATCTTCGAGGCCTCTAGCACGGTTGCAAACTAAATTATGGTGGAATATGACTGTCATCAATATCATTCTTTAATCAATTTACAAAGAAACAAAGAAAGAAAGCAAAACCTCTGCCATGAAGAAAAGGGCTTCAGATCCCCTATCCCACTAGCCTGTACCAATTTTCTGTCGCATTATTCTTGTGTCACCACGTGTAAAAAGATAAAACATTATCAAATTTATATTTCAAAAAAATGTGGTAAAATTATACCAAAATGGTTATTGAATTATAATTTATTAATTAGTCAGCTCGGTGTAAGTTAAGACTATGTTTGGATAATAAAATATGAGTAAGAATTTATTAAATGATTATTTTATACTTTCTCTCCACCCATTACACTTCAAATCCTTAATCTAAAGAGAATCATAAAGTAAAGTAAGAGAAAAAGGGAAAGAGGAAGAAGTTGCTCCACCTCTAAGTTGTGGACCCTGTTTAGTTTTGAGTTTTCAAAAATTATTTTTGAGTTTTGAATTTGTAGAAGTTACGTTTTTGTGGATTTTTTTTTTTTCATGTTTTAATCATTTTTTTAAAAAAAATACACATAATCTAGATGTATTGAAAAATACAAAGTTTGTGAAGAGATTTTTTTTTTTTATAAAAAAAAAAAAGAAGCAATAAATGCAAGAGAAATACAAAAATAAACTAAATTTTCGTTTTTTTTAATTTAATGAGTTTTTAAAAGATTTTTTTAGCAAATTTTGTACTTTTTAACTGTAACTATAGATTAGATGTAACTAAAAAAAAAAAAAAAAAAACATAAATTATTAAAAAAATACAGTGAAAATAAAAATACACAGAAAAAAAAAACTCAAAATTTTGAAAATGGGCCATAATCAAATGAGAGAGAGAGAGAGAGAGAGAGAGAGAGTATAGCGATCCGGGTTTCCATTTTCTTTATTTATCGTATCCGGACTCGGTTCCGTAGATGTGTTGTTGTCATACTCTTATCTCTATTCTCTACTCTGTGTTTTTTAGTTTTGGTTTGTTTTGGGCAAGTTGGGAACAGGTTGGTTGAGCTTAGAAACCAAAACTCGTTGCCCAGATTTTGGCATGTCCGCTCGAGCGGAGCTTTTGGCGCTCGAGCGGGGCCTTTGTTGTTGCTTCTCCGCTCGAGCGGGGCTTTTGGCTCTCGAGCGGGATAATCACTCTCCCAGTATTTCTTCTGCAGTGTTGGACGCTCGAGCGGGAGTTTTGACGCTCGAGCGAGGACCTAATTCAGTGTAGAGTTCTAAGAGTGTGCATCCGACGCTTGAGCGGGGGATTGGACGCTCGAGCGGGGATCTGTGAGTGACGCTCGAGCGGAGGATTGGACGCTCGAGCGAGGCGACTGGGTTAAAGCTCCGTGTTTTGACTTTTTGAAATCACTTTTTCACTTCTCTTCTCTCTTACTTTTCAAAAAAAAAAAACACCATTGTTGAGCTTCTCACTCTAGAGCTCTACTTTCTCTCTAGGTATTGATCTAGTATGAGTGATTTCCTCGCCTTTGGCCTTTACAAAAAAGTTGTTGATCATCGAGGACTATCTTTTGATCCGAGAAATTTGTGATTTGGAGCACTTTTGTTTTCTTCATTTTCTTCGTTGGGTGTCACCTTTTGAGGTAGGGATATCCTACTCCTCCTTATGGATTTTGTCTTTAAATTTTAGCACATTGATATGTTGGGTATTGTTGGGTAGTTTTGAGGAAGTTTGGGCCTATTGTGTAATTTTACAAAAGTTGGGGTTTCTTTTATAATAAACCTAAATGCTAGTTTGGCATAGAAAAACAAATTAATGTTGGAACATTGATGGAAATGGAACCTTAGGGTTGTTTTGTGAATTATGGTAAGTTGCCCTAATTGGTTTAATTAATTAATTAATGTATGTAATTAATTAAAGAAAATGAGGAATTGAATTGAGAATGTGAAATTGGGAATGTATGGGACTAAAGGGTGTAGTTGAATCATTTATTGCTCACCCAGTTGAAATGTTGATGTATTATCCATTTGTGCATTTATTTCCTGTTTAGAAATAATTGCTTTGGACTACCGGTAGAGGGTAGTATTGATTGTTGTAGACAATGCATGATGATTAGGCGAACTAAAACTAATCAAGTGGTTGTGTCATAGAGTATGATGGTTGATAGAATACATTAATTTCATGTATTGATAGATTGTGCATATGACCAATGTGTTTATGTGCATTATGTGTAGACGGTTGATCGAATACATTAACTTTATGTATTGATTGATTGCGTATATGATTCTGTGTTTATATGCATTGCTTGTGTATGGGAGGAGATTGGGGATGTACTCCACGGTTTAGGGGAAGATAAGGGATGTACCTCTAAGCCGGTTAATGGTTAAGGGAAGATGGGGGATGGACCCAGGGATGCAACTCATATGCTCTCCCATTGGAGTGATGATACAGCTCATATGCTTATCTATTGAAGTGTTGATATAACTCATATGCTTATCTGTGGTAGTAGTGATATAGCTCATATGCTTATTTGTGGTAGTAGTGATATAGCTCATATGCTTATCTATTAAGATGTTTGTTTAATTTGATATAGCACTAAAATGTATATCATTTATGAAGTATGGAAGTGGTTTATGTGTTATTGATACAACACCAAAGTGTGTATCCACCTTGGATTTCGAAAGCGTTCTAGTGATGAACTATAATCTCATCAAAGGTTTTGGCCAGAGTACTGAGCCTTGTTTTCAAACTCAATGTTGAATAAGAAATGGAAAGTGAATTGTAACATAGACTTGATTGTCGTGGAATTGTAATAAGATGTAAATGAATGTATGAGTGTTGACCATCTATTAACTGCTACTCTTTTAGTCATTGTTCATAGTTGGTTTAGTGTATTTCTACTGGGCTGTGGCTCACCCTATATGGGACACCATTTTCAGGTACATGAAGCATGCCACCTCCAAGGACATCGCTTGGGAGGCTAGAGACAGGCAGACGTTTGTGGTTTTGGTTATCTTTTGTTGTATTATATGTAATTTCAAGCAAAGGGCTTAATGTGTATTTGAGTTAGCACTCTCCTCTTTGTAACCAAGTGTTAGCTTGGAAAGTTGTAAGCCCATAGGGCATTTGATTCTGTTGTTAACATGTAATGCTTCTTGTAAAGAATTACCCTGTGGAATAGAATGAGGCTTGTCTCTTATATCAACGCATGTCTAAATTGATGGGTTTAATGTTATTATTTTGAGGACGTTACACACAGAGAGAGAGAGAGAGAGAGAGAGAGAGAGCAGTGATTTCAATGAACTATGTGAGGGTGATGCTGAGAGAAAACGAGAAAGAGATGGGAGTAGGGAGTATGATGAACTATGCAGTAGACAAGTCCAAGGAATTGTCGACAGTGGTAAGCAACATAGGTGGGAATTTGGTGGGTACGGCGGAGGAGAAGTGAAAGGAATTGGTGTCATGACCCAAACCTATCCTAAAAGTTTAGATCATATTCGGCCAGTAATCACTTGATTACCTTTTGCCTCATACAAGCATACAGAGTAAATATAATAATGATGCTATAAACGGAAGCATACAACAAAAGAGAAGTCCATTGAGCTGTGCTAATATGAGTAAAATTATAAAGTTAACCTCATAGCACATTTACATCACATACATGCCCATGCAAAAATATTAGTACTATAAGAAATTTATACATATCGTCTACAAACCCAAGACCATAGTAGCAAAAATAAAATGAAGTCAAAGTATGGTGTGAGTCAAAGGCTAAACTCCATCTTGGATGCATGACTCGACATGCTCTTGAAGCTGACTCTAAGGATGGGCTCCACGCTGCGGATCACCTACATGTGTACACATAATATTGGGTGAGCAAAACTCAAGGAGTAATAATATAGTGAAGCAATATAAACAGATGATCATAAGGTTTCTAATCATAATACGGAACGGCCTCGGGCCCAATATGACATGGAACGGCCTTGGGCCCACTATATAAACAAAACAGCCTTAGGCCCATCGTATTAGAATGGCCTTAGGCCCATGAAGGTACAGAACGGCCGAAGGTCTACATATTAACAGCTGTTCAGAACGACCTCGAGTCCAATCACATATGATTATATCATTAACAGAATGACCTTAGGCCCACATATTATACAGAATAGCCTTGGGCCCACAGAACGGCCTCAGGCCCAAACACATCATAGCATAAACAAAACGACTTTAGGTCTATATTGCACATGTCATATAACTTTTATGAATTTCATTCATTTCGATCAAAACATAATGTTGGTACAAATCACATTTCATAGCTTAAAGTAATCAATTAAGATCATGTCTTTAAAATACTATTACTTATAGTGCGTTTAATCTTGTGGCTTTTCTTCCAACACACGACCTACACAAACATTTCACACACATATTTGGTAAATCATTTGTTCAATTCGTACACTTTTTTTTTCATCATTCATGTTATGTTTTTATTCTTGGCAATCCCATTTGACAAAACTCCTTTCAGTTGTATTTGTTTTCGCACTTTTATTTCAGTGAGGCTATGAGTTTATTAGATGCGAATCCAACCCGAATTGTGCCTTGCAGAGAAGTTTGTGATGTTAATGTTTTCAAGATTGCCACTTCGCTGATTATGACGGGGGTCGAGTTGCCCGGTCAGCTTGCGCTCGAAGCAAAATGCAAAATTGCATTCAAAGTTGGCTGTCCGCCCTTGCTCGCTCGAGTGAAGAAGTCCTCGCTCGAGCGAAGGATTGCGTCTATACAAAAACATGAAAGAACTCATTGTTCGCTCGAGCGAAGGGTTCATGGCTCCAGTGAAGGCACTAGTAGAAATCACGCGAGTTAAGGTTCTCGCTCGAGCGAGAGAAGCTTCGCTCGAGCGAGCTTCAAAATCCGGATTTCTATAAGGAATTGGTTTTCTTCCAAAACTAGGATTACTTTGGATTTCTATAAGTAGTTGGTTTTCTCCCAAAACTTGACTAACTCCTCTAGATCTTCTTTTTGGGTTCTAGGGTTTATATCTGGGGATATTTTGCTAGTTTTCTTTGATGTTTTGATTGAGTATTCAACTCAAGGTTTAAAGAGTATATATCAAAGGATTATTTGTTTGTTCTACACAAAAGAGAGAGTTGTTCTTCGGTGGATTCTGAAGAATTCGAGCCTGAAGCTTTGGCAGATTCTGGAGTGGCTCATCGTCAAGACAATTCCGAGGTGAAGACGGGGTTGGAAGAGGCACATAGAGGTTGGTTCAATTCGGGCGTGGATTCGCTAGGTAATTGAGAGTATACCTGTGTAATTCCTTTATATCTTCTTAGTGGATTGTTTTGTGGCAGTTGCCTGTAGTTTTTTTTATCACAATTGGAGGTGTCTAGTTATGGTTTTTCCACATAAAATCATTGTGTCGATTTATCTTGATTGTTTGATTGGGATTGTTATATACTGCTTAAAATTTGATACATAATCACAAATCAACATCTAGGGGATTTCTAGGTTTTTCAATTCATAACCTTCTTTAATGAGTTTCTAATCATCATTTCACTCCCGAAAGGTTTAAATAAAGTTGGAATGCGTCTAGAAGGTCAGGAGTATCGATATAAGAAAGTAGGATTTTCTCCTCTGCCTGGCCGCACGTGCAACCGGTCCAACCGCTCGAGCGGTCTGGCTCCGCTTATGCGAAAATGCTAGCCGCTCGAGCGAGTAGAATGCAGCTCACCAGATTTATGCATGCTTCGCTCATGTGGAGCCCGTAGCCGTACGAGCGGTCTGGGCACACCCAAACTGCTTGAAAATGGCAGAAAAATGCAAACTTTCCAAACTCATTTCTAACCACAAATTCATGCAAAACCAACTCAAAACATGATATACTGGCATGATTCAAGTGTAATTCCAATTCAAATACATCAATCTTGTTCCAATATCAAATTCATGGTCTCATCCTTTTTATTCATTCATACATTATATACATAAGTTCAATATATATACAAACATGGTGATTCTTTCAACAATTCTTAGTTATATAAACCATCTAAGGTTTATTTCATGGATTAATCACAAGAATGAACTCAAATCAAGCAAAAATGAAGAGATTAGAGTTCAATTACATACATTTAGCTCTATCCAATATACAACTCCAAACCTTAGCTCAAAATTCCCAATTCCTTCTTAATTCTATGACAAAGATGAGTTAAAGACAATGAATGTAAGTAAATTAACATATCTCAACTCAAATCTAAGGTTTGCTGCTTGATTTTCTTCAAAATCCCTCTTCCTTTCTCTCTTACTCTTTTGAGCTCTCAAGCAAGAATGAAGAACATAAGGCTAAACATATACATAACCCAACTCATAAAACGTGATTTAATTATTACGAATCGTAATTTTTTAAAATTTCACCATAAGCTCTATAAATCATGCTAATCATAAATATAAAGTCGGTTTTGGTTTATCACGCCTCTAAGGCTTTCAATTTTTAGTTCAAAGCTCCAATTGCAACAGATATTCCTACATTCAATAGATATTATTCCAAATTCACATAATTCACATACTTAAGCTTCCAAATTCATATCAAACACATAATCACACGTATAGTTAAGCATAAAACGGGTTGGGTTATCACAGTTTTCCCCTTTTTAGGAAGTTTGGTCCTCTAAACTTATTTACCTCAAGTCGAAAACAATTCTGGATATCGTTGCCTCATTTATTCTTCCCGTTCCCAAGTGGCTTCACTTCCATTGTGTTCTTTCGATTTGACCTTTACCATTGGGATAGTCTTGTTCTTTAGTTGCTTGACTTGCCAATCAAGAATTCAAAGAGGTTTCTTCTCATAAACCATATCGTCATCTAGCATAATTTGATGATAATCAATAACATGAGAAAGGTCCCGAAGGTAGCCTTTGCAACATTGATATGTAGAACACATTGTGCACTTACTCCATGCTCGGTAGTAAAGCAATCCGATAGGCAACCAGACCTAATCTTTCTAAAATTTGAAATGGACCTATGTACCTGGGTGACAATTTCCCTTTCTTTCCAAATCTTGCGAGCCCTTTTATTGGGGTGACTTTGACAAAAACATGATCTCCAACTTCAAACTCTAAGTCTCTCATTCTTTGATCCGCATAGCTCATTTGTCGGCTTTGAGCCATTTTTAATTTTTGTTAGATGATTGATCTAAATCTTATCCATAGTAACTTGTACAATTTTAGGCCCCATTAACGATCTATCCCCATCTTCGGTCCAGCAAATTGGCGTCTGACATTTTCTTCCACACAAAGCTTCATATGGTGCTATCCCGATACTGGAGTGGAAACTGTTGTTATATGCAAATTTCGCTAAAGGTAAATGAGTTTCCCAACTTTCACGAAAATTTAAAACACACATCTGGAGCATATCCTCTAACGTCTGTATAGTTCTTTCAAATTTTCGATCGGTTTGTGGGTGAAATGCGGTACTAAACCTCAATTCTGTCCCCAATGCTTTTTGTTAGCTTTGCTAAAATCTCGACACAAACTTAGAATCTCTATCCAACACAATGGAAACTGGAACACCTTGCAATCGAATAATTTTGACAATGTACATAATAGCAAGTCTATTAGCATTATAAATAGTCTTCACAGGCAAAAAGTGAGCAGACTTGGTCAATCTATCCACAATGACCCAAATGGAATCCATATCTCGAGGTGTTCAGGATAAGCCCATAATAAAATCCATAGTTATGTGCTCTCATTTCCATTCCGGAATAGAGAGAGGTTGAAGTAAGCATGTCGGTCTTTAATGTTCCGCTTTCACTTGCTGACATTGAAGGCATCTTGAGATAAGCTCTGCAATTTCCCTCTTCATATTAGGCCACCAAAAAACTTGCTTGAGATCTTGATACATTTTGGTATTTCCGAGATGCATAGCAAATCTAGACTTATGAGCTTCTTCAAAGACTCTTCCTTTAATTTCTGGGACATTTGGAACACACAATCTTCCCTTGAACTTTAACACTTGAGCTTCCAAAAGGAATCCAGATCTTAGCTTTGTTTCCAGCTTATCATGCATTTTTTTGAGAAATTCATCCTCTAATTGCCTTTGTTTAACCGCCATTGCAACTAACATTCCACCTCGTTCATGTAAAACAATTTTCATTTCCATTTTTTCCAAGTGAAGTAATAGTTCATTTTTTTCCGTCAGCAAACATGCTAGATTTCCTGTTGACTTTTTACTAAGGGCATCTGCTACCGTGTTGCTTTGCCGGGATGATAATGAATCTGCAAGTCATAATCTTTGATAAGTTCTAACCACCGTTTTTGCCACATATTAAGCTCTTTTGAGTAAAAAAAATACTTGAGGCTTTTGTGGTCGGTGTAGACTTCACACGTTGCTCCATAAAGATAATGCCGTCATATTTTCAATGTAAACACCACTGTAGCTAATTCCAAATCCTGCATAGGGTAATTATTTTTATGTGACTTCAATTGCCGAGATGCATACGCAATTACTCTTCCATTCTGCATAAGTACACACCTCAATCCTTTATGAGAAGTATCACTATAAATAACAAACCCTTTTGTACTTGACGGTAAGGCAAGGGCCGGTGCTCTTATGATCCTTGTTTTCAATTCTTGAAAGGCGGACTCCCTCTGTCCTGTCCACTCAAATCAACACCTTTTTAAGTCAACTGAGTAAGCGGCACCACAATCTTGGCGAAGTCTTTAACAAATCTTCGGCAGTAGCTTGCTAAACCCATAAAACTGCGTACTTCTGTAACATAAGTAGGAGCAAGCCAATTCACAATAGCTTTTATCTTTTGAGGATCAATAGACACACCATCTTTGTTAATCACATGTCCCAAAAACACAATTTCATTCAACCAAAATTCACATTTCTTCAGTTTAGCATAAAACTTCTTGTCTCTAAGTGTTTGAAGAATTAATCTCAAATGTTTTTCATGTTCTCTCATACTATTCGAATAAATGAGGATATCATCAATGAGTACTACCACAAACTCATCCAAATACGGTTTGAAAATTCGATTCATTAGATCCATAAAAGCTGTTGGTGCATTCGTAACCCCAAATGACATGACTTAAAATTCATAATGGTCGTACTTGGTTCAGAAGGCGGTCTTCTTAACATCCTCTGCTTTGACTTTTAATTAATGGTACCCGGATCTCAAATCAATCTTAGAAAACACTTGCGCCCCCCTGTAATTGATCAAACAAGTCATCAATCCGAGGTAAAGGATATTTATTCTTCACAATTACCTTATTAAGTTCTCGGTAATCAATACATAAACGGAGGGTCCCATCTTTCTTAATGGGTGCGCCCTACGGCGATGTACTCGGTCAGATGAACCCTTTATCGAGCAACTCTTGCAGCTGTATTTTCAATTCCTTCATTTCTGTCGGAGACATTTTGTACGGAGCTTTGAAATCGATTGAGGACTTGGCACAATATCAATAACAAATTCAATCTCACAATCTATCAAATCCCCCAGTAATTCCCCAGGAAATACATCCGGAAACTCACTAACAATCGGTATATTTTCAACACTCACATCAGGTGTCTCTACATGAAAAATACTAAATACTACATAAATAACCCTTACAACCTTTCTAAAGTAGTTTACAAGCTTTCATAGTCGAGATCAAATACGGTGAAGGGCCATGTCCCACAAAAGTAAACTCATCATTTCCTGGTGGGTGGAAAATAACTTGTTTGGACACACAATCAATGGTTGCATGATACTTAACTAACCAATCCATTCCCAAAATTATATCAAAGTGCACCATATCAAGGGGCATCAAATTAGCACACAATGGAATATCTCCAAGTAAGAGCTCATATACAGGATAAATAGAAGCACATAACATATAGTCCCTAGATGGGAGAGACACACTCAAAACATAATTCAAGGGTTCCATAGATCTATCCAAATTAGGAGCAAATATTTTTGAAACAAATGAATGAGTGGAACCTGAATTAAGTAGCACATGAGCAGGTTGGCCATTAATAGAAAGTGTAACTGAAACACAACATCTGAATTCTGAACATCACCCAGAACAAGATGAAAGACTCTCCCTTGCCTAACATTGTCTCTAACAGTTGTAGGCCTTGCTGAGGTCTTCATTGCAAGGGTGGAACTAGCTGAACTGGCAATTGGTCCATTTCCTTTTTGTTTCCCAAACACATGGCAATCTCTCATCATATGTCCTGTTTTCCCACACTTAAAGCAAGCCTCGATTGCTCGGTAACAAACTCCTCGATGCTTCTTTCCACACTCAGAGCAAGTTGGTGCTGAATCGTGGGTAGAACCCAAAGCATTGGAAGTTTCCAAATTTTGCTTCTTGTTTTGTGAGGATGTCGACCCTTTATATCCATGAGAACCCTATCTTTTTCCCTTCCAATCCAAGTACCAGTTGTGATTAGCCTAATTACCTTCCGACATGATGGCCCTATCCAAAACATCCACATATTTCTGCAACTTCAACACATTGATCTTTTCAAGAATAGAGTCTCGGAGTCCTCTCTCAAACTTTCTCGCCTTCTTGTAGTCTGTATCAACCATGTATGGTGTGAAACAGGCTAGCTTGGTGAATTGTACTTCATACTCCGCTACAGTTTTGTTGCCTTGCTTCAAGTTTTCAAACTCCGTCACCTTCCTGTCTTGAATACACTATGGAAAATACTTCTCATAAAAGACCTTCAAAAATTGAGCCCAATTTATCCCTTGACATTCAGCTCGAACAAGCATCCACCAATGGCGTGCTTTATCCTCAAGTGTAAAAGCAGTAAGTAAGACTTTTTGTGCCTCTGTGCATGGAAATACCTCAAACAGTTTCTCTATACCAAGTACCCATGCCTGCGCCTTCAGTGGATCAATTCCTCTCTTGAACAATGACGGTTTCAACTTTTTAAATTCCTTTGTTAGTGCAATAGTTTAGTCGTCAGCTTGTTGGTCTTGTACTACTAGTGGTGGCATAGGCATTGGTGGCGGTGGTTGTTGTTGTTACTGTTGCTATCTAAAAGCCTCTGCCATGTCTATGATCATTGCCTCCATTCTATTAAGTCGTGCATAGGTTGAATCCTCCCCACCTTCTGCCCTTGTTCTCACCATGATATAGAGGAACATACATTATAACTTTCACAAATAATATGCACATAAGACATGTTAATGCATATTTTCATGTCATACTTGATTATAAATGCGTTATGGATGTAACTTAGACCTTTTCTAAACTCCTTATTGCTCAATGGACTCGTATGTAAGATATTAACTCGTACTCTAATACTACTTTATCATGACCCAAACTCGTCCCTAAAAGTATAGATCATAACTGGCCAGTAATCACTTGATTACCTTCGCCCTCATACAAACATATAAAGTAAATCTAATAATGGGGCCACAAACGGAAGCATACAACAAAAGAGAAGTCCATTGAACTGTGCCAATATGAGCAAAATTATAAAGTTAACCTCATAGCATATTCACGTCATATACATGGCCATGCAAAAATATTAGTACCATAGGAAATTTATACATATCGTATACAAACCTAAGACCATAGTAGAAAAAACAAAATGAAGTCAAAGTATGGTGTGAGTCAAAGAAAACACTCCATCTTGGAGGCATGGCTCGACAAGGTCACAAAAATAAGCTCTTGAAGCTAACTTTTAAGGATGGGCTCCATGTTGTGGATCACCTACATGTGCACACATAATATTGGGTGAGCGAAGCTCAATGATTAATAATACAGTGAAGCAATATAAACAGATGATCATAAGGTCCATAATCATAATACGGAACGGTCTTGGGCCCATCATATAAACAAAACGGCCTTAGGCCCATTATATAAATAAAACAGCCTTGGGCCTCATTATATAAACAGAACGGCCTTAGGTCCCAAAACGGCCTCAGGTCCACAAAGGTACAGAACGGCCTTGAGTCCACATATTAACAGCTGTTCAGAACGACCTCAGGTCCAATAACATATGATTATATCATTAATAGAACGGCCTCGGGCCCACAGAATGACCTCAGGTCCAATAACATATGATTATATCATTAATAGAACGGCCTCGGGCCCACAGAACGACCTCAGGCTCAAATACATTATAGCATAAAGAAAACAACCTTAGGTCCATATTGCACATGTCATATAACTTTTATGAATTTCATTCATTTCAATCAAAACATAATGTTGGTACAAATTGCCTTTCATGGCTCAAAGTAATCAATTAAGATTATGTCTTTAAAATACTGTTACTCACAGTGCATTTGATCTAGTGGCGTTTCCTCCAGCACATGACTTACACAAACATTTCACACACACATTTGGTAAATCATTTGTTCAATTTGTACACTTTTCTTTTATAATTCACAACCTTCTTTAATGAGTTTCTAATAATCATTTTACTCCCAAAAGGTTTAAATAAAGTTGGGAATATGTCTAGAAGGTTGGGAGTATCGATACAAGAAAGCAGGGATTTCTTCCTTGCCTGGTTGCACGTGCAGCCAGTACAACTGCTCGAGCAGTCTGGCTCCACTCGTGCGGAAGTGCTAGCCGCTCGAGTGAGCAAAATGTAGCTCACCAAATTTATGCATGCTCTGCTCGTGTAGAGCCTGTAGCTGCATGAGCAGTCTAGGCACACTGTAGACGTCCCCGAACGCATCCCGGGGAAAGGGAGTGCGAGTCCCCCCCGTTCTGGTTCGATATTGGGTCACTACAGTTCGAAGGACTCAAATGTCACGGTTCTCAATCTTGAACCGAAGAGTCCAAATTCGGCAAATCGTTTTGAAAACAGATTTTTTTGAAAGAAGTGCCAAACATGGACTACTTCGCCAGATACAGAGTCGCCACCTAAATATTTTAAAATGGAAAATTTAGGAAACCCTGACTCGGTGCCAAAGGCCACGTGTCCGTCATCACCAAAGTTGCCTCGGCTCGGGAACTTGGGTACGATTGGGGAAGGTCACTTCGTGAGCACCCCCGCTCGCCCGGTCAAAGACCGGCCTCTACTAACCATGATATCTGTTTTTGAAAATATTGTGAGTTCTTATTCCGGTTATTAGCCTAGGTTACTACGTGATGCGCACAGCATACAAGTATAGACTGAATCGCCTGAATTGGAACAAAACGTTTTATGTTTGTTTGTTTGAAAATGGTTTGATGGTGCTACCCGCAGGTAGGCTAAGACATGGATTTGCCACCCTCAGGTGGGCTTAGTAAAACGTGATTTTGCCACTATCTAGTGGGCTTAAAACAAGCATTTGATGAATTGTCCCAATCCAAGTAACTCAACCTCCACCCACAGGCATTCAAGGCAGTTATATCATATAAGCACATAGCCTCATGGTAAGCATGCCATTCATGGCAGTCACTCACACGCATGCAAGGATGCTAAAGCATAAAACTCACCGAGTACTCTAAGCCAAAACAGAAGCTCATTAGAAATCCATGCATGAATCCTAAGTATACAGCAATGCCTAATGCAACACATGCAAAAATGCAAACTATAGCAGGCTCGGCTACTCTAAACATGGCATATGGAATGCAACAACTATCACGTATTCAATTTGGAATTGAAATACAGATGCAGTTTGTATAATGCGCCGAGCCCGGTGCGTGCAAAACAGATGAATGATGCAAACATGCTGTCATACTGTATGCTAATTGAAATATGCCCTATATCTAACCATCGTAAGCGGATAAATAAAAGGGAAGAAATATGTGGGATTGGAAGACATACATCACACTCACGCACACTTATTACAATTATGCCCTCGCGCAGAGGGTCCGAATAAATAATAATACAGTCCCAAATGAAAGAATAATACAGTCCGAAATATACAATCCGAATAATACAGATTCCTAATTAATTAATGAATTAACTAAGAAAAACTGTAAACTGGCATGCAAGCCAGGGGGCTGCCTTGAGACTCCGCTCCGGATAATGATATGATGCATGTTTGGGCTGCTTTGCGCGGAAATCCACTGGGATGCCCCAATTAGCCTCTGTTTGCAATATTCCCTCGAAATGCGTGCCAGACTCCGAAAAGTTGCTGATTCTTCACTTTTGCTGCAACAGAGAGCAGGAAAGGGGCATAGCAATGTATTTCACAAATATATGCATGCCTCGATCCTCGTGCCACCAATCACGCATATCGATGCATGATGGCCGATGAGTCGAATTGCACAACTCAATATAGGGTAAATGCAGATGAATGCTACAACAAAACCTAACTCCATCATGGGTGATTCGGAGTGTCGGTGACTTGGGAATTGAGACCCGTTCCGTCACTCGGAGTACGGAACGTGCCTCGTTTCCCGTGCCCAGACTAACTCCTATCCCGAACACGATGCAATATGTATGATATGCATGAAATGCAACTAAGATACAATCCTAATGTACACAATGCTATGAAAACGAGATGCCTCAAAATGCGTGCAGGCGGGCACGCATACCAAGGAAATGATCCTAAGGCATAGAATGGCATACGCAATGCAAATTGGACTTACACTAACATGAGAGGGCCTCAGCCACACTTACATAAGAGGCCGTCGGATAAAAATGGGGTGCCTCGAAATGCGTGCACACGGGCACGCGAACCGAGGCAATGGCATACGCAATGCAATGATCCTAAAATGAGATGTCTCGAAATGCGTGCACACGGGCACGCAAATCGAGGCGATGGCATACACGATGTGATGAGACTAAAATGAGATGTCTCGAAATGCGTGCACATGGGCACGTAAACCGAGAAAGTGGCACACGGAATGTGATGATGCTAAAATGAGATGTCTCGAAATGCGTGCACACGGGCACGCAAATCGAGAAAAGGACATACACGATGTGATGAGACTAAAATGAGATATGCGATGCAATATGGGCTTACACTAACATGAGAGAGCCTCAGCCACACTCATATAAGAGGCCAATGGATGAAAATGAAGTGCCTCGAAATGCGTGCACACGGGCACGCAAACCGAGGCAATGGTACTAAAGTATGAAATGGCATTCCAAATGCAGATTGGACTTATACTAATATGAGAGGGCCTCAGCCACACTCACATAAGAGGCCGTGAGACGAAAAATGAAGTGCCTCGAAATGCGTGCACACGGGCACGCAAACCGAGGCAATGGTACTAAGGCACGAATTGACATGGAAAATGAGATGCAAACATGCAAATGGAATTTCAGCACTCACAAATGATGCAAAAAAGTCCCGAAAGGTGGGGAAATGACACCAAATGCACGGAACTGTCCCGAAATGCGAATTTAGGCACCCGAAATGGCCTATAGCTATACTAAACATGCATAATTGGTACATGACATGCAAAACAGTAGCAAGGCAGCCCCAAAATAGCATTTTTTACAGTATAAAACATGGCGAAATAATGAGCATAGATAGGACAACAATGGCATGCAAAAATGGGGGCCAAGAGAGGGGTATTGAAACAAGTGATGTATGCGATGCTCAAACTGAAAAATTTCCTTCTACAACACTGATGAGGGACCAAAAATATGTACATTTACAGTTTATGACAACCCTCAAATCAGTATGCAAGCTTGCTAAAAATGTCATGCAAGAATGAAGCCAACAAAGGCTAGAGCATGAAGTATGCCTTACATTCATCAAACAGCCTTGGACCCTTAACAAAAAAGGACAAGAAGGCCAAAATATGGATATTTTCAGTACTGATGATGGCCGAAAACAGAAGCTAGATAGGCCTAAAAAGCACGCAAAAATGGGGGCCAAGGAGAGATATAAAGACAAGCATAACATGGAGACCCCCAACAAGGTTGATCCCTTCTACAATGTTGTAGAGGGACACAAAATAATCTTACTCACAGTTTATGACATGCTCCAAAACAGACTACATGTAGGTCAAACAAATCATGTAAATTTACGGTAAATATGAGGGATTATGAAGGAAGTGCATGATAGAGAGGCCAAACAAGGTTGAGCCCTTCTTAAATGTTGAAGAGGGGCTCAAAATAGGCTCACTCACAGTTTAAATTATGCTCGAAAACAGATCACTCATAGGCTAGAAAAAGCATGCCAAAACAAGGACAAAACATGGATTTAAAGCAAGTGGCATATGGAGCATGAAAACAAGGTTGAGCCCTTCTTCAATATTGAAGAGGGGCTCAAAATAAGCACAATATCAGTTCATGAGATGCTCCAAATCAGATCACACATAGGCCAAATATTCAATGCAAAATAATGGCATATAAGAGGATATTGAAACAAGTGCAAGATGGAGGGCTCAAACAGAGCTCTTGAACAAACATGAAGAATAGCTCAAAATAGACCTAGTTTTAGTTAAGGTCGGAGCCCAAAACAGTAAGCAAGTAGGCTTAAGAAATGAGGCAAGAAAGTGCTACAAAACAGGGAATTTGAGACTTACCCTTGAAGACTACACTTTGGTTGCTCCTTGGCTTGAGTTGTTGCTTCTTAGCCTCTGAAAAACCTTCCCTTGCTGCTGGAATGGAAGTGGTGAAGGTAGTGCTTGAAGATGATGAAGAAATGGCACCAAACTTAGGGATTTTGGAGGTTTTTGGAGAGGGAGATGTAAGCTAATGTATATTAGCTCTTAAGGGGAGTTTTTCTAACCCTAATGAAGGAGCTGGCCAGCCACTTATAAAGGCTAAGAAGGGGGTGTAAAAGAGGAGGGAAATGCACCCAAGCTTTCCCTCCCAAAATATCCCCCGGATGCAAAGATATTTTGGAGAAACAGCTATACAGCTGTAAAGTGTGCACTGAGGGGAGCATGGCCGGCCATGTGCTTTTACTGGAGGTGGCCGGCCGGCCACCCCCTATGGCCGGCTGGCCGGCCAAGGGAAAAAATGGAAAGTGGGAGTTTCTGTCCGGCCACCAAAGGTTGGTGTCCTCTCAAGTGTGCACAACAAGGCCCTGTGGTTGGAATCTGGCAACTCTGAAACAGGAGAGACAACATGCCACTTTTAGGAGAGGGTCCAAAAATGAAAAGAGGAATTACTGTCCGGCCTCTATTTTTTAGGGTCCTCCCATGTGTGTACAACACAAATATGTGGTTTTGGCTCGAAGAAAATGGCCTTAGGGTGTTCAACATTAGCCCGGAAGTGAGAAAAACGGGCGCCAAGGGGCGCCGGAGGAGCATAACTGGTTGCTGAGACAATTGCTATCCTCCACCCTCCAGTGACCTTCCTTATGATAAAACAGAGGTACCTGCCAAAAATGAACAAAAACCGATGCAAAACGAATGCTCGGGGGCCAAAACACGCAATTCGGGGTCCCGAAAACCAGCCGTTAAACACCGGAAGTGGTGTTTGGCTGCGAAGTGGGTATCTAAGACCCCAGTGTCCCTCGAAAGGGAGTAAATGAGATGTATGACAGAAACCGGAGAAATCGGAGATGGTTGGGTGGTCCCGAACCGAGGCACACGGCCTGACGGCTCCGAAAAACCGAGAACCGGGCTCCGAAATGGGCAAAATGGCCTACGACCACGAAGTGTAGCCCACGGCCACTGAGAGATGGTCTGCGGGACCTCTCCCTCCCTTCAGGGAAGAAAACAGAGAAAACCGAGTCTGGTTCGCAAACCGAGACAAGGCACAGAAGAGAGTTCGGAAGTCCGGAGGCAGGGCGCACGGCCGCGACTCTGAGACTTCTGAACGAGCACAGTATGCAACATCACCGAGCGCTCAATCGGTGACGTCTGAGTCTTAAGGTTGGTCAAAAATGGGGTGTCTACAGTTGCCCCTCTTTGACAGAACTCGGAAGTCAAGAAGTGACGGGAGTGAATGTCAAAGCCTAGAGACGACCCATTTTTGACAAGGCTGAAGACTTGGACAATCATACAAGATGAACAGAGATATGTGCCCGCAGGCGTGCCCGTAGGCAGGGGGGCAAAATGCAAAGCGACATGCACAGAGCCAAATGATCATGCAAATGCAGCAAGCTGTAATGAGGCAAGTATTCGTAAATAGATGCAACAGTTTTAAGCAAGAATGCAAAGCAACAACTACATTTCATGCAGTTAGGAATGCGGAGAATCATTCAATTCTCGTCGCGTCTCACACGGAGAAGATACGATACCTGCACGATTCGTCTGGTCGCACCAGTCTCAAATGAACCGTACATACAATATCGTGCCTGCAAAAGAGAGAAATTCAACAAGAACAATATGCTAACAACATATATTCAATGCGATTCCTATGGTTCCGAAAGTTTGACACACGCAGTGTCGGCAAGTGAATGCATCGCAATGCGAGAAAGGAACGTGCGTGACAACGCATGCTCGAACACAGAGGTGTGGTAGACCAAGAAAACATGCATGACAATGCAAAATGCTCATAAGAATGCAAGTTATATGCAAAACAATGCAAAACGAGCTTAAATCAGGGCGCCCGTTTGTTGCGAAACAACGAGTTGGGAAACGCGCATTTCGGCGAAGGCAACTCGATCGCGGCCTCTGATTCACCTCCCGGAGAGGTTACAACATGTTTGAAAAGGATACACCTTGATTTTGATGAATGATGACGAGACACATGTCAGAAATTGCAGCTGAAGTTCCGGCGGAGCGATTTCGCGCCAGAAAGTGCACTTTCTTGAACTTTTTCAGGTCTCGGGAACTCCGATCTTCCTCAAAATTTGCAGAGAGCTAGAGGGGGGTGTGGGGACTACCACCGGCCAGGTGGTTGCCCTTGGGGAGGCCACCGGCTAGGGACAAAAAAGCAAATGGCCGGCCAGCCAGAAAAGGTGGCCGGCCGGCCACCTGCCCAAAAGCAGGGGCATTTTCGTCATTTTTCTCATTTCTATATATATCCACCTCCATTCATTCCGAAATCACTCCCATAGCTGCAAAAACTCCTTCCCTTGCTCCCCAAACCATTTTTTTCTTCAGATCTGCATTTTATACGCGCTTTTCGGCCTTCCACGCAAGTTGTTTTCGCGAAATCTTTCAGTTTTAAGCACTTTGAGCCGATTAAATTTTGATTTCGGGGGCTTCTCTTCTCATTTTCACCACTTGAGGTAAGTTTGTCTCAATATTTGGAAGATTTTCTCGGGAGTTGACTTTTGTTGACTTTTTCATTTCCCGGGAGTTGACTTTTGTTGACTTTTTCTAATTTTGGCTCATTTTGCTCATTTTTGCTCCTTTTTGCAGATTTCTTGAAATGACGGGTGATTTTCCTCACGGTGGAGGTCCTCTAGGTGCCGGGGGATGACTTTGACATTATGACACTGCCCCCGAGAGTCCGCCCTTTCGTTCTCGGGAGATACGCCCCACCGGTAAATACGCTTCGCGGGCCATTTTTCGTCGTTTTACTAGGTTCAATGACCGGGCACCCGGGGATTTACTTCTGCGAGAGCCGGAGCAGCACCTCTCTCACGACGCACGAGAGGTATTTTACTTTATTTTCTGCATTTTCGTGCATTTTGTAGCTTTGCCATGCTTGAACACATAGTTTTAACTTATGACATAGTACTTTGCCTGCATCCTGAACGTGTTAGTTAAACACTTGAACTTCTGAACACTAGGCTCATTGACTGATTGATTGTGAACGCGAGGTACACATTAGTTAAGAAATGAACACACGGCTCAAACACTGATTTGTCGAACACACAGCCCGAATTTGAAGGTGAACACACAGCACACACTGACTAAGAGTAGAACACGCAGCCCAAACTCTGATTTTCTGAACACGCAGTCCAAGTTGATGGTGAACACACAGCCCACACTGATTGAGAGTAGAACACACAGTCCCAAACTCCGACTTTCTGAACACGCAGTCCAAGTTGATGGTGAACACACAGCCCACATTGATTGAGAGTAGAACACACAGTCCCAAACTCCGATTTTCTGAACACGTAGTCCAAGTTGATGGTGAACACACAGCCCACACTGATTGAAAGTAGAACACACAATCCCAAACTCCGATTTTCTGAACACGCAGTCCAAGTTGATGGTGAACACACAGCCCACACTGATTGAGAGTAGAACACACAGTCCCAAACTTTGATTTTCTGAACACGCAGTCCAGATTTGAAGTGAACACGCAGCCCACTGATTAAGGTTTGAACACACAGCCCAAAACACAGAGTTACTGAACACGCAGCCCAGATTTGAAGTGAACACGCAGCCCACTGATTAAGGTTTGAACACGCAGCCCAAAACACAGATTTACTGAACCACGCAACCCAGATTTGAAGTGAACACGCAGCCCACTGATTGAGATTTGAACACTGAAGTGAACACACAGCCCACTGATTGAGATTTGAACACGCAGCCCAAAACACAGAGTTACTGAACACGCAGCCCAGATTTGAAGTGAACACGCAGCCCACTGATTGAGATTTGAACACGCAGCCCAAAACACAGATTTACTGAACACGCAGCCCAGATTTGAAGTGAACATACAGCCCACTGATTAAGGTTTGGACACGCAGCCCAAAACATAGATTTACTGAACACGCAGCCCAGATTTGAAGTGAACACTCAGCCCACTGATTAAGGTTTGAACACGCAGCCCAAAACACAGATTTACTGAACACGCAGCCCAGATTTGAAGTGAACACGCAGCCCAAAACACAGATTTACTGAACACGCAGCCCAGATTTGAAGTGAACACACAGCCCACTGATTGAGATTTGAACACGCAGCCCAAAACACAGAGTTACTGAACACGCAGCCCAGATTTGAAGTGAACACGCAGCCCACTGATTGAGATTTGAACACGCAGCCCAAAACACAGATTTACTGAACACGCAGCCCAGATTTGAAGTGAACACACAGCCCACTGATTGATTTCATTCGCACACAGCTATTTTACTTCATTTGCACACCGCTATTTTACTTCATTTGCACACCGCTATTTCATTTCATTTGCACACAGCTTGCATTTTATTGTGTACTGAACACATGTATTCATTCTGAATGCAGGGTGGCTCTCGCAACGTGCGAGGGTATGGCTCTACCGCCGCGAGGGACTGGTATGCTAAGCTTCCGGAGGCTGTCCGGGATCTAGTCGATCTAGCAGGGTTCGGAGCATTCTGCGTGGGATTATCACGTTGTCCTGCTAGCAGGACTTTTGTTAGCTACTTTGGTGGAGAGATGGTGGGACACCACCAATTCCTTCCACTTTTCTGCCACTGGAGATATGATCATGACTCCGCTGGACTTTGCCGTACTCACCGGCCTAGACATAGGCGGTTGGCCCATACCTTATGACGAGGATATGGGAGAGTGGGAGGCCGCTTGGACACATCTATTGGGAGCTCACCCACCTGTAGACAGAGCTTCCGGGAGAGTCCGGTACACCTGGTTCTCTTCCCGTTTTCGGAGGCCGGAGATGGAGCCTGAGTCTCCCGAGGAGGTTGAACAGTACGCCCGTGGCTTCCTTATGTTCCTCTTTGGCACCACTCTGTTTGCCGATAGGGGGAACACTGTCGGGTTGTATCTTCTGAGTGCCCTGGTGGACCTATCACAGGTCAGTCGATATGACTGGGGTGGCGCTGGCCTGGCTACCCTCTATTGTTACATGAGTGCAGCCTCTCGCGGGCGGGGAGACTTACTTAGCGGTTATTGGAGAGCCTGGGAGGTACGTTCTGTCCTATTGATTTACATTTCTGCTCCTTATTACTTGTTCATTGCACACACGGCGCACTTTGCACTCTGTATTCTGCCTTTAGCACTTTGTATTCATATTCTGCACTGTTTTTCTCAGCTATGGGTGTATGTATACTTTCCCACATTAGCCCCAGAGATGGAGGTGGCAGTACTCCTTATGACTCCGTTTTCATTAGTGTTCGAGGGCGAGCACCGAGCGAGACCTCGAGAGACTCTCTTCTACCTGCGACAGTATTTTGATACTGTGCGGACGACAGAGGTATTTCAGAACTCTCAGTTCCTTTCATTTTCATCTTTGATCTGCCCTGTATATTCCTGATTTCTGATTGATTTATGCACTGGTTATCCGCAGATTACTTGGCAGCCCTGGGCGGTCTTTGGTGACGATCTCCGACATCAGTATCCCGGAGGGTCGGGCACTTCCCAATATAGGTTCCTGCTCGAAGGACCTGTTGGTAGGGCATGGTTCCTGGGGGAACGCTTTCTGCGTCAGGTGTGGGGGTACGATTCTCAGGACCCTCTTGCTGTACCTCCAGCCACTATGCGGACTGCCGATAGACTCTCTGCCCAGGAGGTCATCAGTGATATGCAAGGCACTGATGCTTTGTTACATCTCATGGAGGGGGGACTACGCCACCTATCGTCGTATATATCTGATGCCCTCCTTGACGGGAGTGCGTGCTCCGCCACGGAGGTCTACTAATGTACCATCTTCGAGTCGTGCCAGTGCTACAGATATCCCCTCCTCTAGCAGGGCTGGTGCATCTAGGGGTAGAGGTAGTTCGATTCCTCCGATCCATCCGTCTCTTCATCATCATCCTGGGTGGCCAGACATGCCGACCGAGTTGACGAGTTGGCGGTTCGGGACTCCTTACCAGGTCCCGCTAGAGCCTCCTCTTCCTGACCACAGATATGTCTGGGATCCTGATTCACCTCCGGTATGGTTTACAGCTTTGATTTATCAATTAGGTTACTCGGACATTCATTCTCTCACTGATAGTTTTGCATTTGTATTTGCAGCCCCCAGTTGAGTACACAGAAGAGCTGCTCGGGATGCTGGCCACATTCGAGGGCATGATCCTACGGAGGGAGGCACAGATGGCCATCATGGGTGTGCAGGTATTATCCATCTTCCTTGTATTTAGCATATTTCTGATGACACGCTAGTTTTGAACATCTTGCTGTATTGATAGGTTGTGTAGAGCACATCTGGCACACACCCCACTCGCATATTGTACTTGCATCTGCTTTTCATATTTGAACTGATGTATTGAATTCTTCATTTTCAGATGCCTCCTGTATATGCACCGCCGCGGGCCGGGCCACCCGGGCCTTCTCAGGGAGGTGGAGGTGCTAGGCCATCTGGGCCTTTTCGAGGAGCTGGGCCATCTAGGCCTTCTCAGGGAGCTGGGCCATCTAAGCCTTTTCGAGGAGCTCGAGGAGCAGGGTCGTCTCGCAGACGTAGGGCACCCATCATTGAGGAGGAGGAGGAGGTCGCAGACCGTGAGTCAGAGACATCCGCTGGGGAGGGAGGCTCCGGTCTTGGTTCTGGGAGTGGGGATGAGGCTGAGGGGGATCCAGAGGATGATAGCTCTGATCCGGATGGTGATGATGGTGCAGAGGTTATCCCGCAGAAGAGGATGAGAGGGCCTCCTCATTCCCGTTCCCGAGAATATTGATGTTATTTCCTGCTTTATTTTACTTTCTGCTAGTAGTTTGTAGCACCTTGCATAGTGTTAGGCAGTTTTATTTTTTGTAAAACTTGTACCTTTATTTTGCTGTAAAACATGATGGAATGAAACAGCTTTTTGAAAAGATGTTTGTATTTGAAGTTCTTAGCATCACATCGCATCATTTTGCACAAAATGGAATTGAATGAAAATGTGCCTTGTGTATTTACCGGGTCAGGTAATAAACCGACGCATCAAATCAAAAAAACGACTTACTAAGAAATAACAGAATCTTAGCAAGTTTACAACTTGATAAGCAAAGTACAACAATGTTAACGACTCAACAAACAAGACTCAACAAAATCGCGTAATCAAAAAGTAATAACTCAAAACACAAAATGCGACAGCTCGACGAAACTTACAACTCGATAAACAAAACAACAACTCGATAAGCGAAAATACAACAAAGCATACTTCGGACGGACGATCTGGATGATGGAACGTATCCGAAACTTGAGAGAAATGGAGGCCTTTGGCGTTCCCGATGCGTGAAAGTGCCTCAAACTTCCTTCCAGAGGGCAAAACGGGACCAATGCCTGGCCGACCACATTTTGCTTTTGGAGACTAGAGGGTGGCCGGCCTACTAGAATAGATGGCCGGCCGGCCACCTCCCCCGCAACCCCCAGAATTTTGACACGTGTCCTTTGAATAGTGTTTTACCCCCCTATAAAAGCCCCAACCTTGGAACTTATTCATTTCATCACCGTTTTGCACAAAAATGGAGGCATTTCTTGCAGAAAATCTCACATCTTGGATCTCTTCTCTGGACGGCTCGGAAAAGTTGAACTTCCGGGGTTTCGGCTTGAATGCACTATTCACGCTGGGCCGGACTCCGCTACATCTTCCTTTCCTCCATGCCGCGATGAGATTTTGGAACCCAGCGACGCACGTCTTCAGCTTCGGAGGGCAAGAGGTATGTCCTACTTTTGAAGATTTTTAAGCTTTGATGGAGTCTGAACGCTCAGAAGAGATCTTGCCTCAGTCTCGTTTCGGCCATGTCCAAGCTTTGGGGCGGATGTGCGGTCTCAACACGCATGATGCTCGATCTCTGATTAGTAATGGCATGTTGGATATCCCGAGCCTGATTTACCGATTCTTTGATGCCCGTGACCGCAGCAACCATCATTGGCAAGGTTTCCGACAACATGCCCTCTGTTTGTGCGTGTTGTCTCATTTTCTGTTTGTCTCGGGCTCCGGAGGGGCTAGCATCCGTTTGATTGAAGTCGCTCAAGGCTTGAGGGAAGGAAAGAGCTGTATCGCCATGACATTGGCCGAGACGCTGCTAGGTTTGGATGCCTTCTACCGCCAAGAGACAACCAGGTTTGCAGGGAGTCCACTACTGCTGCAGGTAATGTTTCCCACCCAAGCTCACATATGTATTTGCTCACATCACTCGGCCCTCGGGTTCGGTTTTTCTCACAAAACCCTTATCTTACTTTTCTCTCATCGTACATCTCTCTATTCTTTATTCTCTCATTTTTCATCCCTCCCCAGATATGGTTGATGGATAAATTGCAAGTTGTGGACTCTTGCCCTGCTTATTCAGCCCGCGGTTACTTCTTTCGACAACGCTTGGTTGACGCCCTTGATGAGGGATGGTGGTTTGAATGGATGTGCAACTTGTCAGCTGAACGCATTGCGTGGCGCTGCCCTTGGCTTAACCTTCCGGCGATGAGCTATAGTATGTTCCAGGATACTGGGATTCGTTTGATCAGCTTGACCCATTGTGTATTCTATTTCACATTCCGTATCTTGCGCCAATTTGGTCATGACCAGACTTGCCCTCCGGAGGGGATTGAATACCCGGTTACTTTCCTGGTTCGAGGTGCACACCTTGCTCGACATACTACGGCCTGGAGGACTAGAGAGCTCCTGTCTCCTGCCCCTGTTTTCAGTTGCACTTTATCTGACGAGTGCTGGGATTGGCTCAACGAAGAAGCACAGACTGGGCCTAGGTTGGCATCAGAGGCTTCAACCAGTTCTGGAAGAGGGCGCAGGGACACCTGACTTGACTATGCCCCAGATTTATTGCTTTATTAGTACTTTCAAGTTTTCATTATGAGTGTAATAAAAAGCAACTTCAATTGTATGCAAGAGCAAGAGAACTCTGTTTTGAAATCAAAGAAATTGAAGGTTGTGGTACTGAAAATTCTCCGTTTTGGTCCAAAAATGGTCTTAGTTGTGAAAAGATTAATTTGAACAAAGTCAACTTTTATTAAAACTTTTCAAAACTGTTTTCGATATTGATCAGAACTGGACACGCCTGAGATCTGTCACTGAGATGCACAACCCCAGATCCTAGCAACTGGAAAGTTGCCCCTAGTTTGAATATGCCGCGGCGATTCATAGCAACGGAAAGTTGCCCCTAGTCTGGATGGTGCCGCAACACTTCATTGCAACGGAAAGTTGCCCCTAGTCTGAATAACACTATACCGGAGATCACGATAAATGCTGATGAATAGAGATGACTGAGATGATCAAATGGACAAAGTTGATCGGGGAAAAGATTAGGGCTGAACTTCAGGATGAAGCTGCCTACATATCCCATAGGTGGGAATCAAGCCTTACGTAGTTCAGGCTCAGGTTCGCTCGGGTATTTTTACTCTCCTTTTGCGCTCTAACTTTTGCCAAGGCCGCCCTTTGCGGGTTTTCAACCTTGCAAGCTCAGTTTTTATAATTTCAAATTTTCTATGCTCTAAATTTTGCCTAGGTCGCCCTTTCAGGTTTTTCGCCTAGCGAGCCTCTCAGGGGTAGTATTTCTTCAATTTGTCCATGTTGATCGGTTGAGAAAACTCTAAGCCATCTAAATCCATCAGAACCACAGCTCCACCGGACCAGATTGACTTGATAATATAGGGACCAGTCCAATTGGGTCTGAACTTGCCCCTTGGGTCGTGGATGGGAGCTCGGTTGTCTTTGAGTACCAAATCTCCTTCTTTCAAATTCCTGGACTTAACCTTCTTGTTAAAAGCCCGGGCGATTCTGCGTTGATAACCTTGGATATGGTACAGTGCTTTCAGCCTTCTTTCATCGAAAAGCATGAGTTCCTCAAATCTGTTTTGCTGCCAATCTGCTTCGGCTATCTGGCACTCGGCCAATACTCGTAATGACGGGACCTCAATCTCAATAGGCGGAACGGCCTCCATCCCATAAACCAATGAGTACGGAGTCGTCTCGGTAGAAGTTCTGATTGAAGTCCTGTAGCCCCACAGAGCAAACGGCAGCTTATCTGGCCAGTCCCGATAGGTTTCCACCATCTTCTGTAGTATGCGCTTGATGTTCTTGTTGGCGGCCTCAACTGCTCTGTTGGTTTGCGGCCGGTAGGTAGATGACTTATGAAAAGCCACATTGTATTTCTCCAACAAATCGATCACCTCCTTTTTGAAGTGGGAACCATTGTCTGAAACGATTTCATTTGGGACCCCGTAGCAACAGATAATGTTGTTTCTGATAAATTTTGCTACATGCGAAGCCTTCAACACTGCATAAGATTGGGCCTCGACCCACTTTGTGAAATAATCTATCGCTACCAAGATGAACTCATGCCCATTCGACCCCTTTGGCGTAACAGCTCCGATTACATCAATTCCCCAGACAGAAAACGGCTATGGCGAAGTCATGTTGTATAGCTTTGACGGCGGGATGTTCATGCGATTTGCATGAATTTGACATTTGTGACATCCGGACGAAGCCAATACAATCCTCTTCCATGGTGGACCAGTAATAACCTTGTCTAAGGATCTTCCGCGCCAACATTACCCCATTCATGTGTGCACCACATTCACCCCCGTGGATGGCTTCCATCAGACGCTTCGACTCTTCAGCATCAACGCACAGTTTATGCATTCCCAGATGACCCCGTTTATACAGTTTACCCCCGCAGATGATGAACTGAACTGCCATTCTTCTGATTGCCCTTTTGTCTTTGGCATTTACCCCTGGCGGGTATGCTTCTTCCTCCAAGAAGTTCCAGATGTCGTAATACCAGGGGTGTTCGTCCTGAACTTCATCTATGGCTGCAATCGACTCATAGGCAGGTGCAAATTTCTGGTCGATGATAACTGGACGCATTCGGACTCCACACGGGATGTCTATCATAGATGATAGAGTTACTAGCGAGTCTGCGAACCTGTTGTTCTCTCTTAGTAGATGAGTAAAACCTAGCTTTTCAAACCGAGGAATTAGCAAATCCAAGGTCTGGTGATACATCATCATCTTTTCCTCTTTTACTTTCCAGTCTCCTTTAGCTTGAGACACAACAAGGTTCGAATCCCCAATGACGTCCAGTCGTTTTGCCCCTAGTTCCAGGGCTGCTTCTAGACCAGCGATACACGCCTCATATTCTGCTTCATTGTTCGAGACTTTGAACCGGAGTTTGAAGGCTAGAGGGATACGAGAATCATCGGGTGCTATCAGCAACACTCTCATCCCATACCCATGTTGATTTGACGCTCCGTCAAAGTACATCGTCCAAGTTTCATCGTCGATATGCAAGATTGATTCATCCGGGAACAAATATTCAACTGCTTCATCCCCCTCAACCAGGTGGTCGGCAAGGAACTCTGCCACTGCTCTTCCTTTCACTGACTTGCGTGTCACATACGTGAGATCAAATTCGGAGAGCAAAAGCAACCAACGAGCTAGCCTACCCGTAAACGCTGGTTTCTCGAAGAGATATTTGATGGGATCAAGTCGTGAAACCAACATTACAGAGTGAGCTAACAGGTAGTGCCGCAGCTTCCTGGTAGCCCATACCAGAGCTAGGCAAGCCTTTTCCAGTGGTGTATATCGGGTCTCATACTCCAGCATCTTCTTGCTGAGATAGTAGATGGCTCTTTCTGCCTTGTCTTCTAATTCTTGTGCAAGCATGCAGCCCATTGTAGTTTCAATCACTGACAGATACAAAATCAACGGTTTCCCCGGCTCTGGTGGCGATAAAACGGGTGGGTTCTGTAGATATTCTTCGATCTGTTCAAATGCAGCTTGGCATCGGCCGTCCCATTGGAACTTCTTTCCTTTCTTGAGGAGGCCAAAAAGTGGTTCACAAGTCAAGGTTAGTTTTGAAATAAACCGTCTTATGAATTGCACTTTACCCAGAAAGCCTCGCACCTCCTTTTCAATCCTTGGTGGTGGCATTTCTAGGATGGCCTTGATTTTGGAAGGATCGACCTCGATGCCCCTTTGTGTAATCAGAAACCCTAGCATTTTTCCCGCTGTAACACAAAATGTACATTTCTGAGGGTTTAGCCGCAACCGGAATTTCCTGATCCTTTGAAAAAACTTGTGCAAGGCGGTGTAGTGGCCCTCTCTTTCCTTGGACTTGACAATCATGTCATCCACATACACCTCAACTTCTTTGTGGATCATATCATGTAGTATTGTGGTCGCGGCCCGTTGATAAGTAGCCCCAGCATTCTTCAACCCAAACGGCATTACCCGGTAGCAGTATGTCCCCCACGGGGTGGTGAATGCAGTCTTTTCTCTGTCTTCTGGCGCCATCACTATCTGGTTGTACCCTGAGAAGCCATCCATGAATGAGAGCAATGCATGCCCTGCTGTGAAATCTACCAACTCATCGATGTGCGGTAAGGAAAAGTCGTCCTTCGGACTAGCTCTGTTCAAATCCCTGAAGTCTACACACACCCGGATCCTGCCATCTTTCTTCGGCACCGGAACAATGTTGGCCAACCAAGTCGGATATTCAGATACCAGCAGGAAGCCTGCATCGATTTGCTTGGTGACCTCTTCCTTAATTTTAAGAGCCCAATCTGGGCGGATCCTTCTGAGTTTCTGCTTGACAGGTCGGGCCTCGGGGTCAAGGGGGATCCGATGCTGTACAATCTCAGGATCGATTCCAGGCATGTCTTCGTAGGACCACGCGAAAACATCTTTGAAATCTTTTAATAAAGCGACTAAGCGCTCGCGTTCCTCCGAAGACAACGTGGACCCAATCTGGACCAGCCGCGGGTCCTCCTCAGTACCAATGTTCATGGTGATGATTTCATCCATTAATGGTTTAACAAATCTCTCTTGCTCTTGCTCAATTAAACGTTGTAAAACCGGAGGAACTTCGTCCTCGTCGTTTTGATCAAAATTTTGAAAGTCTGAATTAATGCAATAAATTAGGGGCACAGAAAAGTACTTGGAAACCACATTCACCTCATTCTCATTAAGTTCATCCAAATCGTCCGATTCATTGGTTACAATAGACTCAAATGAAAAGGAAAAAGACGACCTGGACAGGACTGTGGCATCCGGGTTAACATCCCCAGGAGTACCAGACTCGGACTCAGTCGAGCTGGAACCTGATTCCGACTCACAGGACTCGGTGGAATCAGATTCCGGCTCACTACCTGACCCGGTGCTGCTGGACAGAAATCCCTCCTCATACTGCCAAGTGAGAGAGGGTGCGATTGATGCATCCAAGATAGCTGCTGGTCGGCTCGTAGCCGTTTCATCCCCAATCATGGAAACCGCGAAGTTATCCCCCAAGCACTCTTGGTTGATCGGAGGATTAGAGAGGAGACATGCCAGTGCTACCCCCATTTCTAACTCTGTGCCCTCAGGATCCACTGCTTTATTCTGCTCAACCTCTGTCGTTGGGTCTGTCTGCTCTGTGGCAACGTCATCCCCGGATAGTTGCAGGTCGAAGAAGATTTCGAAACCTGGTACGCGTTTCTTCTCCGCGTTTAACCATGGCTCTGGGAAGCCGCAAAATGGAAAGTCCTTCCCCTCCCGGACGAAGCGTCCATTCAGGGTACCCTGGATGGGCCTGTGCATTAAATCAAAAGGCTTCCCAGCCTGCTTCGCTCTGGCTCTGCCGGCCATTTCCTTTCCTTTCCTTACCCAGTCTTCTTTGGTGGGCAGGTAACCCAGTCCAAAGGTATGCGGGTTATGTGGCACTTCGGCCAACGCAGCGACTCCTTTTCTGCCGCTCCTTCCTAATCCCATCCCGGGGATATGTTGTAGCTTGTTCATGAGGTAGACGGATTGAGCACTGACGTACACACCTTCATTCACAGCCATAATATTCTGCACTACCCGGGCCTCTGCCAAAGTGAACCCTGATAAGAACACATCCTCCGTGCCGTGCTCGATCTCCAAAACTGGCGTAGACACTTCTGGCGGCGGATGGATGGACGAATTTCCGAAAACAATTGCAACCCCCTTCTCGTGAGGGTATTTCAACATCTGGTGCAGAGTGGAAGAGACTGCTTTCACTTGGTGCAACCACGGCCGCCCCAAGAGCAAGTTGATGGTTGCGGGGACGTCCAAGACATGAAATTCAATGTTGTGTTGTCCTGGACCAACCTGGGTCTGAACCTTGACAGTCCCCATCACTTCCTTACTGGTATTATCATAAGCTCTGATCACCTGAGTGGTTGGTATGAAGTCTGCAGGTTTTAAACCGATTGCATATGCCGTTCTGACCGGGCAGACATTGATAGCAGACCCGGTATCAACAAGTACCACCGGTATCCACTTATCTCTACACTCGACGGAGATGTAGAGGGGTTTGTTATGATTCACACCCTCAGGCGGCAATTCCTTGTCTGAAAAGGTTAATACCGGGGAACCTCCTCCCGGAAAAACCAGCCCAACCAGCTGTTCTGGCATAGTTTCGATGGGGAGTTTGGCCTTGTCCATAGCAGATAGGACAGCCTGTCTGTGTACCCTTGAAGCCATAAGCAGTCCCCAGATGGAGATGTCTGCTTGTATCTTCTTTAACTGTCTCAGTACAGCTTCTTCTTCAATTTACTTCTCTCTCTGTTTCTCGGCCTCTTTGTCTTTCCCAGATGCTTCAGGTTGGTCGAGGTGTGGGGGCTTGAAGTACTGCCCGTTCCTGGTCATGTGGTCCACCTCATCGAGGTACCAAGTATCATCTGGTTGAGCACCTGCCCAATCTTCGTCTGTGTGGGCAAGACATAAGTTATCGTCTTCCCACCACATCCCACTGACATTCAACAAACACCTATCTGGTTCCGGCAAGTTCGTACTCTCGGTACTTTCATCCCACATGCTCACAGCATGTCCTGCTCTTGTGCTCGCAGCACTTTCAACCTCCTCATGGTTCTTGGCTTTCCGGATTCTCTCAGAATCCCATCTCTTCTCTTGCTCCTCCTGTGTTAGTAAGGTTTGTTGTTTGGTTTTCACAATATCTTGATCCCGGGTGAAATTCTTTGCACCGGCGCTCTCCGGCGGTTCATTCTGACTCTTGGCCCTTCCGGCCATCATTGATACCCCTGCCCCTGCCGGGCCTCGCTCTGGCTGGATTTCCATAACATCTGGCTGATCATCTAACCATCCGATAATTTCTGCCGACTCCCCATATTCAAACCAATTGATTGTTGCATCCCCTGCTTCTTGGTCGTTGAAGAACTGGAGGTTGGCAAAATCTTCTTCCAATGTTGTCAGATCATCTGCCCCTTGTTCAAGTCCGTCTCCCTGAATCATGCACAGTTCAGCTTTTTCTGGCAGTCCCACACTCGGCTCAGACTGGCCCACTGATAGGATGTATCCGCTCAGATCATAGGCTCTCCCAGCTAGATTCCCAGACTGTTCCATCCCAGACTCACCAATTCTGCTCTCTTCTGAAACCTGCCCCGTTCCATCTTCGGAGGTCACCACCTCTGGCTGAGATTGGGTTGTGAAGGTGTCCAACATGCACAAGTCAGTGCAATCAGGAAGGATCACCTCCGGCTTGGGTAGGTGAGAGGGAGTAATATAGATACTAGGATCGTAGGACACGACCCCAGTTTGGATGAAGTTGACTCTTTTGGGTGGTGGATCTTGGTTATGTGCGGGGAGTGGGTTAGTTGTGACGTTGGGTCTTTCGGGAGGCACAATGATATTCTTGTCGACGAGGTCTTGAATCTCGTGACGTAGCCGGAAACATTGATCTGTGTCATGGCCATGCTGTTGGTGGTACGCACAGTACTTGGCTAGGTTATGGGAAGGGGAGAGTGGATTCGGTAGTGGCCTCGGTTCTAGGGGCGTCAGATGCTTCTTCCTGATTAACACCCCCAGAGCCTTGGACAGGGGCATGTATAGTGGAGTAAAGGTTCTTTGGCCCCGGGGTTGGAATCTGTTGTTTTGGGTGTTACTTCCGGATGTACTGGAAAAGGGTGTGGCCGCCGCAGGCCTTGGATGGGGAGGGGGAGTGGTGGTGACCATACCGACCTCTGAAGTCCTTGTGTTTGCAGCGCCACTCGAGCCTGCGTTATTATTGCGGTTGAATGTCCTTCGGGGCTGCTCTCGGTCCTGGTCGATCAGACCTTGCTTCATCGCATCCTCGATTTGCACCCCCATATCGTGTAGATCTGCAAAGGTGGGGAAGGGAACTACAATCATCTTCTGCATAAGTCTTGGTTGGAGATTGCGCACAATCATCCGAATTTGATCTTTATCTGTTGGCCTCAAGGTCATCATCGATGCCTTTTCTCTCCACCGGGTTACAAAGTCAGAGAAAGTCTCTTTTTGTTCCTGCCTCGTTGTCTCGAGATCACGTGTTGTAATCTCGATCTGTGTATTATATGAGTATTGTGCAACGAAGGCCTCAGCCATCTCATCCCAGTTCCTCTTAACATCATTATCCAACTTTGCATACTAATTGGCGGCCACTCCTGACAGGGTTCGGCCAAAGAGCGAGAGTTTCTGTAGTCTGGTTAGGCCCATTGGCCTCAGGATATCTGAAAATAACTGAAGATGGACCATGGGGTCCCCAGACCCATCGAAGCGATCGATCTGGGGCATCTTAAATCTGTTCGGCAATGTTACGGCCACGTCAGTGTAGCCATCTTCGATGTCTGGGATGGCCTTCACCCCCTGCGATTTCTTAAAAAGCTTTTCCAGCTTACTCAGCTTCAGAGCTGTCTGATATACCTCGAACTCAAATGGAGAGTCCGGGTGGTTGGGTGTAAGATTCTTGGACAGTTGCGGCAGAAGTGGGGGCGGAGCCAGCCCCGTTGGAAGACCTGTGTCCTCTTGAGTGTTCCGAACATCAGGTAAGGTATTCTGGGTGTTTGGGGGGACATTCTGAGGATTCGGCAGAGTATTCTGACCAGTAGATAACTGCTCAGGTAGTGGAGCCGCTGGTGGGGGAGGAACCTGATGTGAAGCAGACGCTGCGTTCTGCTGCTGTAGCCTAGTGATCAGCTCGGCCTGCTGGGCCATGACTGCAGCTTGTTGTTTGGAGAATTCCGCTTGGCGGATGACATCATCTTGCATCTGTTTCATGCTCTCATGCATCTGGCGCATCATCGCCTCCATCCCTGATGTATTCTGCGGTTCCATCTGAATGGCCGGTAAATGTACCTCTATGGCAGACACAGAAATTTCAACCTGATTGTTTACTGTCAAAGCAACCCTCTGTCTCGGTAATCCCTGTTCCGACACACCGCGCCTCCTCGGCCTTCTTCTGATAACTGGGGGTAGAGAGTGGAACACTGGATGTCCGTCAACTAGATCCTCGGATCGGTTGAGTCGGCGACCTCGTGTCCAAAGTGCTTGGGGAGTATCTACTGGTTCGGAAGCAATCGTGCTAAAAACCTGCCCTAGCAAAAAGATAATAAAGCAAAAAGGAAATAAATGACCAGAAAAACGGGCAGCATAATAGCTTAATTTAAATACACACAACACACAGTCGGGCATACAACACGCAGTTGATAAGCTGAAAATACACTATCCTCAATAACTGATCACTCTTCCTGTATCACTGTTCCCCAAAACTGAATCGGATATCCGCAGACAACTGATTCTCAGTTACTGACTGATGCCCGCAGGCGTGATGCCCTATCTCAAAAAAACTGATGCCCGCAGGCCTGATACCTGAACTCATAAACTGATACATGCATTCCCTGTAGAGACGCACTCTAACAAGCACATAACAGATAAGTGAGAGCTGAAAACACCCCTATGTTGGGGTAGGGTTTCCCTGTCCTATTTTGTCAGGAGCTAGGGTTTCACTACGCACACAGCGGCTTCAAACAACCTATAAACGGGTAAGTAACCTGTCCTAGTTTGGAATGGTCACTATGGATCCGAATATGCACTAGGTCGAATGGTCAAAAAGGGTGCCCCGGTAAAACCGGGGTTTGTGCTCCCATACTGGCAGAGCCCGTAACCGGTCAGCCTTATGGACATGCCTTGACAAGACAAGCCTCCGGCAAACCGCTCAGGAATAGCAGATGGCAAACACGGTGTCCTAGGCGCACCAATGCAAATGCAATGCAAAGAAACACACAAGTGTAGTCAAAACCAGATATCACGAGTTCGAGTCAAGTTCTCTAAATCCCCAGCGGAGTCGCCAGAAACTGTAGACGTCCCCCAACGCATCCCGGGGGAAGGGAGTGCGAGTCCCCCCCGTTCTGGTTCGATATTGGGTCACTACAGTTCGAAGGACTCAAATGTCACGGTTCTCAATCTTGAACCGAAGAGTCCAAATCCGGCAAATCGTTTTGAAAACAGATTTTTTTGAAAGAAGTGCCAAACATGGACTACTTCGCCAGATACAGAGTCGCCACCTAAATATTTTAAAATAGAAAATTTAGGAAACCCTGACTCGGTGCCAAAGGCCACGTGTCCGTCATCACCAAAGTTGCCTCGGCTCGGGAACTTGGGTACGATTGGAGAAGGTCACTTCGTGAGCACCCCCGCTCGCCCAGTCAAAGACCGGCCTCTACTAACCATGATATCTGTTTTTGAAAACATTGTGAGTTCTTATTCCGATTATTAGCCTAGGTTACTACGTGATGCGCACAGCATACAAGTATAGACTGAATCGCCTGAATTGGAACAAAACGTTTTATGTTTGTTTGTTTGAAAATGGTTTGATGGTGCTACCCGCAGGTAGGCTAAGACATGGATTTGCCACCCTCAGGTGGGCTTAGTAAAACGTGATTTTGCCACTATCTAGTGGGCTTAAAACAAGCATTTGATGAATTGTCCCAATCCAAGTAACTCAACCTCCACCCACAGGCATTCAAGGTAGTTATATCACATAAGCACATAGCCTCATGGTAAGCATGCCATTCATGGCAGTCACTCACACGCATGCAAGGATGCTAAAGCATAAAACTCACCGAGTACTCCAAGCCAAAACAGAAGCTCATTAGAAATCCATGCATGAATCCTAAGTATACAGCAATGCCTAATGCAACACATGCAAAAATGCAAACTATAGCAGGCTCGGCTACTCTAAACATGGCATATGGAATGCAACAACTATCACGTATTCAATTTGGAATTGAAATACAGATGCAGTTTGTATGATGCGCCGAGCCCGGTGCGTGCAAAACAGATGAATGATGCAAACATGCTGTCATACTGTATGCTAATTGAAATATGCCCTATATCTAACCATCGTAAGCGGATAAATAAAAGGGAAGAAAGACGTGGGATTGGAAGACATACATCACACTCACGCACACTTATTACAATTATGCCCTCGCGCAGAGGGTCCGAATAAATAATAATACAGTCCCAAATGAAAGAATAATACAGTCCGAAATATACAATCCGAATAATACAGATTCCTAATTAATTAATGAATTAACTAAGAAAAACTGTAAACTGGCATGCAAGCCAGGGGGCTGCCTTGAGACTCCGCTCCAGATAATGATATGATGCATGTTTGGGCTGCTTTGTGCGGAAATCCACTAGGATGCCCCAATTAGCCTCTGTTTGCAATATTCCCTCGAAATGCGTGCCAGACTCCGAAAAGTTGCTGATTCTTCACTTTTGCTGCAACAGAGAGCAGGAAAGGGGCATAGCAATGTATTTCACAAATATATGCATGCCTCGATCCTCGTGCCACCAATCACGCATATCGATGCATGATGGCCGAGGAGTCGAATTGCACAACTCAATATAGGGTAAATGCAGATGAATGCTACAACAAAACCTAACTCCATCATGGGTGATCCGGAGTGTCAGTGACTTGGGAATTAAGACCCGTTCCGTCACTCGGAGTACGGAACGTGCCTCGTTTCTCGTGCCCGGACTAACTCCTATCCCGAACACGATGCAATATGTATGATATGCATGAAATGCAACTAAGATACAATCCTAATGTACACAATGCTATGAAAATGAGATGCCTCGAAATGCGTGCACGCGGGCACGCATACCAAGGAAATGATCCTAAGGCATAGAATGGCATACGCAATGCAAATTGGACTTACACTAACATGAGAGGGCCTCAGCCACACTCACATAAGAGGCCGTCGGATAAAAATGGGGTGCCTCGAAATGCGTGCACACGGGCACGTGAACCGAGGCAATGGCATACACAATGCAATGATGCTAAAATGAGATGTCTCGAAATGCGTGCACACGGGCACGCAAATCAAGGCGATGGCATACACGATGTGATGAGACTAAAATAAGATGTCTCGAAATGCGTGCACACGGGCACGCAAACCGAGAAAGTGGCACACGGAATGTGATGATGCTAAAATGAGATGTCTCGAAATGCATGCACACGGGCACGCAAACCGAGAAAATGACATACACGATGTGATGAGACTAAAATGAGATATGCGATGCAATATGGGCTTACACTAACATGAGAGAGCCTCAGCCACACTCATATAAGAGGCCAATGGATGAAAATGAAGTGCCTCGAAATGCGTGCACACGGGCACGCAAACCGAGGCAATGGTACTAAAGTATGAAATGGCATTCCAAATGCAGATTGGACTTATACTAATATGAGAGGGCCTCAGCCACACTCACATAAGAGGCCGTGAGATGAAAAATGAAGTGCCTCAAAATGAGTGCACATGGGCACGCAAACCGAGGCAATGGTACTAAGGCACGAAATGACATGGAAAATGATATGCAAACATGCAAATGGAATTTCAGCACTCACAAATGATGCAAAACAGTCCCGAAAGGTGGGGAAATGACACCAAATGCACGGAACTGTCCCGAAATGCGAATTTAGGCACCCGAAATGGCCTATAGCTATACTAAACATGCATAATTGGTACATGACATGCAAAACAGTAGCAAGGCAGCCCCAAAATAGCATTTTTTACAGTATAAAGCATGGCGAAATAATGAGCATAGATAGGACAACAATGGCATGCAAAAATGGGGGCCAAGAGAGGGGTATTGAAACAAGTGATGTATGCGATGCTCAAACTGAAAAATTTCCTTCTACAACACTGATGAGGGACCAAAAATATGTACATTTACAGTTTATGATAACCCTCAAATCAGTATGCAAGCTTGCTAAAAATGTCATGCAAGAATGAAGCCAACAAAGGCTAGAACATGAAGTATGCCTTACATTCATCAAACAGCCTTGGACCCTTAACAAAACATGACAAGAAGGCTGACATATGGATATTTTCAGTACTGATGATGGCCGAAAACAGAAGCTAGATAGGCCTAAAAAGCACGCAAAAATGGGGGCCAAGGACAGATATAAAGACAAGCACAACATGGAGACCCCCAACAAGGTTGATCCCTTCTACAATGTTGTAGAGGGACACAAAATAATCTTACTCACAGTTCATGACATGCTCCAAAACAGACTACATGTAGGTCAAACAAATCATGCAAATTTACGGTAAATATGAGGGATTATGAAGCAAGTGCATGATAGAGAGGCCAAACATGGTTGAGCCCTTCTTAAATGTTGAAGAGGGGCTCAAAATAGGCCCACTCACAGTTTACATTATGCTCGAAAACAGATCACTCATAGGCTAGAAAAAGCATGCAAAAACAAGGACAAAACATGGATTTAAAGCAAGTGGCATATGGAGCATGAAAACAAGGTTGAGACCTTCTTCAATGTTGAAGAGGGGCTCAAAATAAGCACATTATCAGTTCATGAGATGCTCCAAATCAGATCACACATAGGCCAAATATTCAATGCAAAATAATGGCATATAATAGGATATTGAAACAAGTGCAAGATGGAGGGCTCAAACAGAGCCCTTGAACAAACATGAAGAATAGCTCAAAATAGACCTAGTTTCAGTTAAGGTCGGAGCCCAAAACAGTAAGCAAGTAGGCTTAAGAAATGAGGCAAGAAAGTGCTACAAAAGAGGGAATTTGAGACTTACCCTTGAAGACTACACTTTGGTTGCTCCTTGGCTTGAGTTTGTTGCTTCTTAGCCTCTGAAAAACCTTCCCTTGCTGCTGGAATGGAAGTGGTGAAGGTAGTGCTTGAAGATGATGAAGAAATGGTACAAACTGAGGGATTTTGGAGGTTTTTGGAGAGGGAGATGTAAGCTAATGTATATGAGCTCTTAAGGGGAGTTTTTCTAACCCTAATGAAGGAGCTGGCCAGCCACTTATAAAGGCTAAGAAGGGGGTGTAAAAGAGGAGGGAAATGCACCCAAGCTTTCCCTCCCAAAATATCCCCCGGATGCAAATATATTTTGGAGAAACAGCTATACAGCTGTAAAGTGTGCACTGAGGGGAGCATGGCCGGCCATGTGCTTTTACTGGAGGTGGCCGGCCGGCCACCCCCCATGGCCGGCCGGCCGGCCATGGGCAAAAATGGAAAGTGGGAGTTTCTGTCTGGCCACCAAAGGTTGGTGTCCTCTCAAGTGTGCACAACAAGGCCCTGTGGTTGGAATCTGACAACTCTGAAACAGGAGAGACAACATGCCACTTTTAGGAGAGGGTCAAAAATGAAAAGAGGAATTACTGTCCGGCCTCTATTTTTTAGGGTCCTCCCATGTGTGTACAACACAAATATGTGGTTTTGGCTCGAAGAAAATGGCCTTAGGGTGTTCAACATTAGCCCGGAAGTGAGAAAAACGGGCGCCGGGGGCCGCCGGAGGAGCATAACTGGTTGCTGAGACAATTGCTGTCCTCCCACCCTCCAGTGACCTTCCTTATGATAAAACAGAGGTACCTGCCAAAAATGAACAAAAACCGATGCAAAACGAATGCTCGGGGGCCAAAACACGCAATTCGAGGTCCCGAAAACCGGCCGTTAAGCACCGGAAGTGGTGTTTGGCTGCGAAGTGGGTATCTAAGACCCCAGTGTCCCTCGAAAGGGAATAAATGAGATGTATGACAGAAACCGGAGAAATCGGAGATGGTTGGGTGGTCCCGAACCGAGGCACACGGCCTGACGGCTCCGAAAACCGAGAACCGGGCTCCGAAATGGGCAAAATGGCCTACGGCCACGAAGTGTAGCCCACGGCCACTGAGAGATGGTCTGCGGGACCTCTCCCTCCCTTCAGGGAAGAAAACAGAGAAAATCGAGTCTGGTTCGCAAACCGAGACAAGGCACAAAAGAGAGTTCGGAAGTCCGGAGGCAGGGCGCACGGCCGCGACTCTGAGACTTCTGAACGAGCACAGTATGCAACATCACCGAGCGCTCAATCGGTGACGTCTGAGTCTTAAGGTCGGTCAAAAATGGGGTGTCTACACACACCTAGACAGTCTGAAAATGACACAAAAATGTAAACTTTCCAAACTCATTTCCAACCTCAAATTCGTGCAAAACCAACCCCAAACATGATATACTAGCATGATTTAAGTGTAATTCCAACTCAAATACATCAATCTTGTTCCAATATCAAATTCATCTTTTGAACTTTTTCATTCATTCATACATTATATACACGAGTTCAATATATATACAAACATGGTGATTCTTCCAACAATTCTTGGTTATATGAACCATCTAGGGTTTATTTCATGGATTAATCATAAGAATGAACTCAAATCAAGCAAATATGAAGAGATTAGAGTTCAATTACATACATTTAGCTCTAGCCAATACATAATTCTAAACTCTAGCTTAAAATTCCCAATTCCTTCTTAATTCTATGACAAAGATGAGTTAAAGACAAGGATTGTAAGTAAATTAACATACCTCAACTCAAATCTAAGGTTTGCCCCTTGATTCTCTTCAAAATCCCTAGCTTTCATCTTCTTCTCTCTCTAGCTCACTCTCTTGAGCTCTCAACCAAGAATGAAGAACATAAGGCTAAACATATATATAACCCAACTCATAAAACATGATTTGATTATTACGAATCATAATTTTTTTTAAAAATTTCACTATAAGCTCTATAAATCATGCTAATCATAAATATGAAATCGGTTTTGGTTTATTGTGCCTCTAAGACTTTCAATTTTTAGTTCAAAGTTCCAATTACAACAAATATTCCTACATTCAATAAATATTATTCCAAATTTATATAATTTACATATTTAAACTTGCAAATTCATATCAAATGCATAATCACATGTATAGTTAAGCATCAGATGGGTTGGGTTATCACAATTAGCGATGGAGATAGGAAACATGGGTTTGGATTACCCTTTTTTTTTTTTTTTCTTTTTTTTTTCATTGCTAAATCACCCAATTCAAACATTGATTCAAAAATGAAGATTCATCCACACTTTTCGCATAATTTAGCTTGGGGATTGATTTTTCATTACAACAAAAGAGAAGACACAAAATTTAAAAACAAAAGATGCTTGGCCAAAATGCCAAAACCAAAACCATATATACATATTCTTGTTATTAGACCAATCACAGCTAGCTTCAAAAAGAAGAGAAAAACAAAAGAAACCCAATCCCTGTCGAAACCCATAAGACCAAGTTGTTCATCTTCCACTCTTAAGACGATGGTTGCGGAAATAACTGGCTGGGTCATTCTCAAAATCTTTCCTAGTGATGTGAGAGGCCCCTCCTGATCCTGGTGCGACCATCAGTTTCTTGTTACCCTTTTGTTCTTCTGAGCCAGATGATGATGCTAGCATAGCAAGGCCCGACCCCACAAGAACCACCCCTGCAACAGCAGCAGCAGCAGAAGCCACTGTCTTCTTCAGAGTCCCACTTTCGCCATTGGAGGAGCTTTGGGTGCTCTCACTACTGCCCATTATGCCCAGTTGTAGTTGTTCACTCTGTCTCTTTCTTTTAATTGCTCTGCTATTTGTGATGAATTGGGAGAATGTAGAGAGTGGTTGGTTTATAAAGAAAAATATTAAGAAGAAACAGAGAATCAACCATGTTGATTACTTACTTTTTTATTTTTTTTTGTAAGCGAAAAAAATTGATGTGACAATTAATTTTTTAAGTTGATGATAAATATTTTTTTTGACTTTTATTTTTTTTAACTAAAAAGTTGATTAAAAAGTCAATTGTCAAATGATCGAGTTTTCAATAAATTTTTATTTTGAAAAATTAGAATTTAGTTTGATAAAAATCAATATCAATTTTTTTCAAAATTTATTTCCGACCCAAAAAAGATAAAATCATATAAGATAGTGAATATTATTTTATTTTTTTACCGAACTATTTTTAAAAAAAATTCATAAATAAATTTAGAAAATTCAACAAAATATTTTGAATTTATATGCTTAAAAATTGTCAACAATAATAGTGTTGTCCACTACCAATCCCCTTTTTTATTTTTTATTTATTTTTATTTTTTTAAAGGTAGTCGTCCACTACGAAACTAAATTATGGAGGAATGGTCTATCGTTAGTACCATTGTTTATGTATGGAATTTACAATTCAGTATAAGTATAAAGGAAAAATATTTAGATTCATTGTAAACTTCTGAATAAAATTTTAAATAATTTTAATATTAGTATGAGAGATTAAATGGGGAAAAAAAAATAAATTGGGAATTGTTAGGATATATAGGAATTGTGGTATTGAAGGTATTAGGCATTTTTGGATTATTTTTGCACCTTCAGCTAACAGTTTAAAATAATTATATCTTTTTATCTTATTATAACGATAACATATACCACACTACCTCTATCAATCTCTTTATCCCATCTACTTATCTTAAGGTATAAGTTATCCTGGATAAATTAACTTTCAATCCTCTATCTCTATCAACTTTCAATTAACTTTCATTTTTAATTTATCCGGGAGAAGAGTTATAATTATATATATATATATCTAATCCTTTTTGTCATCTAATTTCATTATGTAACTTATCTCTCATAATCTTATCAATAATATCATCCTAATACCATAAAAAATAATTCAACAACCAAAGGTGACTTCCAAGTTCTTCAACTCTAAGCATAGGGAAAAGGAAGAAAAACAAGATAAGAGAAAAGTAAAAGATGAAAAAGTTGATTCACCTCTCCTTTTACAAAGTGCAAAATAATCCGAGTTGTGCTGTGGTTGCTTTCCTATTTATAGAGAGAGAACTTGATTACAGTAGCGGAGTTAGAAATTTAAAATAGAGAGAGCACATATCAATCACAATTTTAAAATTTTTTTCTCATAATCAACAAGGAGATATTACAAAATTTAAACATTCATTAACAAAACTTATTGATCAACAATTCTACGAGTAGTAATATATATATTTTTTCCAACTAACAATAAAAAATTCTCCACTTTGAGAATAATCATATAAAAACAGAAATTAATAATCCAAGAGGGGATGGCAAGTCGTCACTTGGGGGAAGATAAAAGTTCACACTTTTCTTTTTTTTTTTTTTTTTTTTTTTTTTTTTTTTTTTTTTAACATAAGAAAGGGGTTCTTTTAAAAAATAAATAAATAGTTCAAGATAGTAAGTTATGGTTTTTTTTTTTTTTTTTTTTGAAAATTTAAAAATGCCAAGGTAATTAAATATTTAAGGGGGCACTAATATAATTTTATAGGGCTAATGGGATATGCTCTATATATATGTGGGTGCTATAATAATTATCAACGAATGAAGAGGGTCATGTGCCCCTCGTAGGCCTTACATCCCTCCGCCCCTGGCTGTTTAAGATTTTGATGGGTTAGGTGGTGCCGTAGGGGTGTAAGGTGGTGTTTAAGAATTATTATTATTATTATTATTATTATTATTATTATTTTCTCTTCCTTTGGCCTGTGTTGGTTCCTCTCCAACCTTGTAGTTGTGCTAGCTCATGATTAAGTTTTATGCACTTTCCTCCTTTATTGATATAATCTCATATGTAATGTATGTTGTTATCATCAATAAAGTTTTCTTTTTATTGATAAAAAAAAAAGGTGATGGCGTAGGGGAAGAATTAGCCTGAGAAGTAACTTGATCATTTGATCCAAGTTAAACCTTATGCCATCCCCGCAGCGGCCCTTCTCATCCTCCTTTATTAGAGATATACATTAGTAGTAAGATCTATTATACTAATATTATATTTAATTATACAATTTTACAAACTTATATTAGTATCTCTTACAATATTGAAAACTTTAGCCGTGTTAGCAAAAGTGATGAAATTATTGCATTATGCTTAAATATTTTGTATTTAAATATGTACAGGTATTAAATGATAATATGTACGGGTATTAAATGGTACAATTACACCATTTTACCTAATTAATTCACATAATTACCTTCATGCTCTCAACGTATTGTTTAAACATAAAGTAAGAATATTAAGATTTAGGTGATGTTTGGACATGGTTAACGAAGAGTGAACAAACATTTTTGTTTAGAAAAGACAAAAAGAAAAATCAGAATAACATTATTTTCATTCCTTTAATTAACTGTATAAGTCAAAACATTATCAAAATTATATTTCAAAAAACTATGGTGTAATTATATCATAATTACAGTTTAATTATAATTTATTAATTAACTGGAAGAGATCAGTATAATTTATCCTAAGATAATGTTTGGTTAAAAATTTTGAGTAAGAATTTATAAATGATTCTTTTATACTTTGGGCTTTCTCTTCACAAAATACTCTTTGAATCCCTAATCCACATATAATAATCTAAAGAAAAAATCATAAAGTAAAGGAAAAGGAAAAGCGGAAGAAGTTGCTTCACCTCGGACAAGGATTCTCTCCATTGCATAGTTATAATGGAAGATGTTCATTATATTATTCAACGGTGGTAAAAATATTATTTCAATAAATATAATAATCATAAATTCACATACCTATTTTAGAGTCATAGGATATGTAATGGACATCTTCCGTTGCAAATTTAGAATGGAGAGGATCCTAATCCCTTGAACTCTGCTTTTATATTGCCCCAAATGTTTCAAGTTGTATTAGTCTGTTTGGTTTCAATTTTTAAAAACTATTTTTTGAGTTTTAATTCGTATTTTTTTTATTTTTATTACACTTTTTTAATATTTTAATCATTTTTTTTACTTTTTAGACCTACCTAAAAAGTAAAATATTTTTAAAGAAAATTAAAAAAAAATCAATAAATATAACAAAATATGAAAATGTACTTAATTTTAATATTTTTTTGTATTAAAAAAATTCATAAATATTATATTTTTTAAATTTATTTAGATTATGTGCATCTATAAAATGGAAAAAGAAAATTGATTAAAATATAAAAAATATTAAAATATATATATATATATATATATATGAATTGAAAACTTGGGGAAAAAAAATAATTTTTAAAAATTGAAACAAAAAAAAAAAGTATGCTGAGTGAGAGAGAGAGAGAGAGAGAGAGAGAGAGAGGGGCAGTGATTTCAATGATGAACTGTATGCTATTGATTTTAGATTGACATTGTTTTAGTTAAAAAGTTAAAAAGTTACTTGAAAAAATTAAAAAGTCAATAATTGTAACGCCCTCAAAATAATAACCCAACATACACAATAATAAGATACATTACTGGAGTAAATAATCATTCATCAGAGTATTTCTAAATAAAGACATTACATGTAACATCAAAGTAAATGCCCTAGGGGCTTACATCTTGCCAAGCCAACACTTGGACACAACATTATGAGTTCTAACTCAAATACAAATAAAACCCTAGGCTTGAATGTTTACACGCAATTCAGATAAAAACAAATAACCAAAATCAAGGCTTCAAAGTCCAATTCCTTCCAAGCTAATTCCTTGGAGGTAGCGAATCACGTGGACTTGAAAATGATGTTTCCATATAAGGTGAGCCATAGCCCAGTAGAAATATACTAAACCAAATATAAGTATTGAATAAAGCAATAACACTTATTAGATGGTTAACCATGATAATCAGTTATATCAATATACAATCTTAAGACACTAATGTCTATGACACTTATCAATATCCATTATTATCAATGTGGCTCAGAACCTGGCCAAACTTACAACGGTGAACTATATAGCATATTCACATTACTTCCAATATCAACAACACAAATGAGACTCAGGCTCATATCAAAACACTTCATACTTCCAGATTGATACACATTTTAGTACTGTATTAATAAAACACTTCAATATAAATAAGCACACATAAAAGTGATGCTAATGGAGTCCATCCCCTATCTCCTCCCAAACAAAATCCGGTTTAGAGGTCCATCCCATATCTTCCCCTAAACCGTGGAGTACATCCCCTATCTCCTCCCACACAAAATAATGTATGTAAACACATAACACATACAACACACAATCAATACACATAATGTTTGTATTAATTCAACAGTTAAGATTAATGACTTAACCAATGATTAGTTTCAGTTATCCCTAATCCACATGCAATGTCTACAACAATCACGACTATCCTCCATCGATAGCCCAAAACAGTTATTTCTAGACTTGGAAATAAATAAATCAACAATTAAATAGACGAGTGATTTCAATTAACCAACTACCCCATTTAATCAATAAATTCTTCAATCTCATGAATTTAACTAATTTCCCCAATGTTCCTCAAATTAAATATACAATTCAATTTATTTAAACAACTAGAGTTTTTTCCAAAATTACCAAAATACCCCCAACATATTAAAATGCTAGAACTTAGAACAAAACGTATACATTGGAGTAGGAAATCCCTACCTCGAAGAAATAACCCAAAAAGAGAAAACGAAGATGATGACCCAAACTCAAAGTGCTCCAACTCTAAGATTGTTCATATTAAACTGAAGCCCTCGACCCACACTACATTTTTAATAAAGCAACTAGGGTAGAAACTCACTCTAAATAGATCAAACCTAAGAGAAAAGGTGAGTTGAGAGAGAGAGAACTCGGAACTAGGGTTTAGAATCAAAAAGAGGATAAAAAACTGATTAAATTCCCGCTGCTGTCTATTTAAACTGGACAGGCTCGCTCGAGCGAAGACATGGTCGCTCGAGCGACCAGACACAAGAAAGACTCGCTCGAGCGAAGAAAAGCTCGCTCGAGCCAAGAATGCAATGCTTTAAGTCTGCAACCCAGAAGCATGCTCGAGCGATAGAATGCTCGCTCGAGCGAAGAACTCGAAAACATACACCTCGCTCGCTTGAGCGAAGAAAAGCTCACTTGAGCGAAGAAACACTGCTCTCAGGTCTATACTAGACGCAATCGCTCGCTCGAGCGAAGAAACCTTGGCTCGAGCCACCAGAGACAAAACTCAATCCTCGCTCGAGCGACCAAACCCTCGCTCGAGCGACCAACCCAAAAACTGAACAGCAACACTTGGTTTCCGGACCCAACCAACCTGTAACAAACCTGCCCAACACAACCCATAACTTAAGAATAGGGATTTAAAGGACAACAACGATTATATAATGACAGAATCTACGGAACCCAAGTCCAGATACAATAATCAAATAGGAAAAGACCGGGGTCACTATAACCTCCCCCCCTTAAAGAATTTCGTCCCCGAAATTAAGCATAAGTTTTTCAAAAATAAGTTTTTCTCAATTCCCAATGATATGCTATAATAATAATAAACAACTTGACCCAATATTGGTCACTTCATCTCTTATCAAGAGGCATCTCACAATAAGTAAAACAATATATACGTAAACTTGTATTAACAACATGCATTTCTTCCAATTTGAACGATTTCCATATACATGATTTCCATCTTCATATCATATTCGCTTCCATGATATTATAAAACACATTCAATTTATAAATGTGACATTCCACTCCCATTATGAAGTAAGTTTCAAATTACTATCATTAAACCAAAAACATTCAATGTTTTCCAACTTAAGACATATATAAAGCTCTTAAGTCCAACAATATTACAGAATTTAAATACAAGATTATAAATTAATAAACATATCCGGATATTTCTCACGGACTTCTAACTCACGTTCCCAAGTGGCTTCCTCCACCCCGTGATGTTTCCACAAAACCTTTACCAAAGGAATGGTCTTGCCTCGCAAAACTTGATCCCGTCTATCCAAGACTCGAATTGGTCTCTCCTCATACGAGACATCCTCGTCAACCACTAAATCAGTCCAGTCCAACACATGTGATGGATCCGGCTCATACTTCCGAAGCATACTCACATGAAACACGTCATGTACTCCGGACAACTGCGGTGGCAAAGCTAAACGATAAACAGCCTCGCCAATCCTCTCAAGGATCTCAAAAGGACCAATGAACCGAGGGGACAACTTCCCACTCTTCCCAAACCTCATCAATCCCCGTCTAGGTGATATCTTCAGAAAGACATGATCACCCACCTCAAACACTAAAGGTCTCCTCCTACGGTCGGCATAAGATTTCTGACGACTCTGGGCTGTAACAAGTCTCTTACGAATAAGCTCAACTTTCTCTGTCGTTTCCCTCACCAATTCCGGACCCAATAGAGGTGCATCCCTCACCTCGGCCCAACAAACTGGAGATCTACACGGTCGGCCATACAAGGCCTCAAACGGTGCCATACCAATACTAGACTGGAAACTGTTCTTGTAGGCAAACTCCATCAAAGGCAAGTGCCTCTCCCACGACCCACTGAAATCAAGAACACAACCCCGAAGCATATCCTCAAGGATCTGAATAGTACGCTCGGACTGCGCGTCAGTCTGAGGATGATAAGCCGTGCTAAAAGTCAACTTGGTGCCTAGAGCACTCTGCAAACTCTGCCACAACCTAGCAGTAAAACGAGGATCTCTATCTGAGACAATCATTACTGGGACCCCGTGCAACCTCACTATGTCCCGAATATACAAGCCAGCTAGGTGATCTACTGAATCTCTCACGTGCATAGGAATGAAGTGCGCCGACTTAGTCAACCGATCTACAACCACCCAGATAGCATCACTACCCCGCTGAGTCCTCGGAAGACCTACAACGAAGTCCATAGTGACATGCTCCCACTTCCACTCGGCAATAGGCAAGGGCTGTAACAAACCCGCTGGCCTCTGATGTTCGGCCTTCACTTGCTGACAAGTAAGGCACTTAGACACGAAAGCTGCCACATCTCTCTTCATACCCTACTACCAAAATTGGCGACCCAAATCCCGATACATCTTAGTACCTCTTGGATGCACCGCAAGGCGCGAATGATGAAACTCTTGGAGTACCTCCTCTCAGCAAGACTCCGGCACAAACAGACGGTCTCGGTATCTCACACTCAGGTCGGGATACACCGTCAAACCCTTCTCAACCTTCCCATCGGAAATCTTCTCACGGAGGGATTCTACCTCATGGTCACCTCTCCGAGCCTCTAACATTCGAGTCACAAGTGTAGGCTGTGCAACAACAGAAAACAATGCCGCAGCCTCCACTGATTCGCCCAGAAGCAAACCGAACTCCCCAATTGCACCCAACATCTCCCATTCTTGGATGGCTATACTAGCAACGTCACCAACAGATTTCCTGCTAAGGGCATCGGCCACAACATTGGCCTTCCCCGGATGATAATGCAACTCGAAGTCATAATCCTCAATAAACTCCATCCACCTCCTCTGCCTCAAATTCAAGTCTTTCTGTGTAAACAGATATTTCAGACTCTTATGATCCGAGAATACCTCAAACTTCTCACCATAAAGATAATGCCTCAAAACTTTCAAGGCAAATATCACAGCTGCTAACTCTAGATCGTGCGTAGGGTAGTTTTTCTCATGAATTTTTAATTGACGTGAACCATAAGCAACCACTTTCCCTTCTTGCATTAACACACAACCCAGACCCTCTCGTGAGGTGTCACAATAGACTAAATAACCCAACCCTCTCTCCGAAATAATCAAGACTGGAGCGGTGGTCAGTCTAACTTTCAACTCCTGGAACGACTTTTCACAAGTCTTACTCCATACAAATTTGACTCCCTTTCGAGTCAATCTACTCAAAGGCGAAGCTAACCTGGAGAAATCTTTCACAAACCGGCGATAATACCCAGCTAATCCCAGAAAACTACGGATCTCAAACACATTCTTAGGCTGTGCCCAGTCTTGCACTGCCTCCGTCTTAGATGTATCAACCGACACCCCTTCCCCAGAAACGACATGGCCTAAGAATTTCATCTCTTCTAGCCAGAACTCACACTTCCCAAACTTAGCATAAAGCTTATGGGCTCTAAGTAACTCAAGCACCACGCTCAAGTGTTCCTCGTGCTCCTCCTCTGAAGGTGAATAAATAAGGATGTCGTCCACGAAGGCGACTACAAAACGATCTAAAAATTCCCGGAATATCCGGTTCATCAAATCCATAAACACAGCTGGTGCATTGGTGAGCCCAAATGGCATCACCAGAAACTCATAGTGGCCATACCGTGTACGGAATGCCGTCTTTGGAATATCCTCCTCCCTGACTCTCAACTGATGATAACCCGATCTCAAGTCTATCTTAGAAAAACAACGGGAACCCTTCAGCTGATCAAACAAATCATCTATACGAGGCATATGGTACTTATTCTTAATCGTCACCCGATTCAACTTCCGGTAATCTATACAAAGTCTGAAAGCACCACCTTTCTTTTTAACAAAAAGGGCTGGCGCTCCCCACGGTGAAACACTAGGACAGATATAGCCCTTATCTAACAACTCCTGGAGCTGAATCTTCAACTCAACTAACTCGGCTGGGGCAAAACGATAAGGTGCCATAGAAATTGGCGTCGTGCCGGGCACTAGGTCAATAGAGAACTCAACCTCTCGATGCGGTGGCAAACCAACAAGATCCTCGGGAAAGACGTCCGAGTACTCACAAACCACCCTAGGCAACACAATCTGAGTCTCATCAACCTCACTAATCGAAAGATTAGCAAGTAGACCACTAAGCTCACACCGCCCTCGTGAAACATACCCCGGTGGCAAAACACTACCAACCCGGTCCCCCAGAAAATGGAAACACTCACCGCTAACGGTACAACAAGTGACCCTCTGACGGTAGCAATCAATAACTGCCCGGTATGACGATAACCAGTCCATACCCAAGATAATATCAAAGCCCTTCATAGTCATAACTACAAAAGAAAATGGGATTTTATGATCATCGACCTCTATATCACAACCCCTAACACCTTGTTTCAAGACCAATTCACCCCCAAGAGGTGATACTACGCAAATAGGAGATGCCAACTGTGCTAACTCCAACTCCAAAACAGATGCAAATGCAGCAGACACAAAGGAATGAGATGCACCCGTATCAATCAAAACACTAGCAACAGAATTGTAAAACAAGAAGGTACCTCTCACAACAGATGGAGCCGGTACCAGATCCTGCGCGGTAACAGCATACACGTGCCCAGATGACCTCTGATCAACCTGCTCACCCCTAGGAGCATACGACTGCTGCACAGATTGGGACGATGACGCCCCCTGATTGGCCCTCGAGGCCTGACCCGACTGAGCTGGCTGCTGACCCTGAGTCTGCCTCAAACCTGATGCACTAGGTGTGCCACCCAACTGCGGGCAATACCTCTTCATGTGCCCTGCCTGACCGCACTGAAAACAAGTGAGCGGCTGGCCTCTACCCTGACTCTGGCTCTGAGATCGAGCCGAAGAAGATGCTGTTCTCTGCCCTCCTCCCCTCTGAGGACAAACTGGAGACTTGTGGCCCAGCTGGCCACACTTGAAACAGGTAATGTCTCCCTGGCTGCCTTTTCCAGAACTAGCACTCGGTACTGGAAAAGTGGATCTTGAAAAGTTACCCTGAGACTGCTGAGGAGTAAAACCTCTCTGCCTCTTGCCCTCACCCTGGCCATCCTGACTCCTCTTGGAGCCATTCTGTGCTTCCTCCTCTTCCTGCATCATAATCTCCGTATGTGCTGCAGCATCTACCAGACGCCCATAATCACGAATCATAGACCCAACAATTCTCAACTTGAGGCCGCGCCTCAACTTCTTCTCAAACTCAATGCAACGGCGTTCCTCAGACGCCACCAATTCAGGTGCAAACCTGGACAAACTAGTGAATGCAGCCTCAAACTCGGCCACTGAAGAACTTGACTGCTTAAGCTGACAGAACTGGTCTCTCAGCTTCTCTCTGACTGCTGGAGATAAGAACCTCTGCTGGAAAGCATTCACAAAAGCCTCCCATGTAGCTCCTATGCAACCCTTAGTGAACTTCCACCATTGACCCGCATCTCCCTTCAGCTGGAACGATGCCAAGGTCACCTTCAACCCCTCATCTTCGATGCCAAGCATCTCAAATGTCTTCGTTGTCTGTTCGAGCCATTCATCTGCCTTAAGCGGCTCTTTAGGATCACCTAAAAATTCGTCCGGATTGGACCGGAAGAACTCCCTCTTCAGAAAAGAAGGTCCAGCATCTGCAACAACAACTTGGGCTGGGTTCGCAGCCCTCAGAATGCCAACTGATTCCCTGAATGCCCCTGCTATCTCTCGGGCTAAAGCGCCCATAGCCTGCTGGCCTACTGGCTCGGCCACATTGGCCTGACCAACACCCTCCTGTACTGCCGGAATCTCCTGTACTACTGGAATCTCTTCTGGCACAGGCACTTCCTGCCTACCCGGCCTACCACGCCTACTGCGTCCTCGTCCTCGCCCTGACATCCTAATACAAGAAACAAAGACGTTAGCACATTAATAAATGTGCCGAAACTAAACACTCTCGTCCTAATGCATTGGACAACAATAATTCATTCCACGTAAGCACATAATCACATAAGCACCTACGAATTTCATTCCCGGATAATGATAGTCCCAAAGTGTTACTATAGTTCCGATTGGAAACAGCAGTGATCAAGTGCCTTTCCAACAAGACTACTAGAAACTCAAGGGTCCAATCAATATTCCAGAAACTACGTTCCATACCCACATAATCACATAAACATGTTATCAAATACGCATACAACAGTACACTAAGTCTCTATCAAACGAGACGAACCCAATGTGATACTAATCACTTCCCACGTACCCAAAGTATTCAAACCCGGTACGCTCTGATACCAAGTTGTAACGCCCTCAAAATAATAACCCAACATACACAATAATAAGATACATTACTGGAGTAAATAAACCACAATTCATTCATCAGAGTATTTCTAAATAAAGACATTACATGTAACATCAAAGTAAATGCCCTAGGGGCTTACATCTTGCCAAGCCAACACTTGGACACAAAATTATGAGTTCTAACTCAAATACAAATAAAGCCCTAGTGTAGACGTCCCCGAACGCATCCCGGGGAAAGGGAGTGCGAATCCCCCCCCGTTCTGGTTCGATATTGGGTCTACTACAGTTCGAAGGACTCAAATGTCACGGTTCTCAATCTTGAACCAAAGAGTCCAAATCCGGCAAATCGTTTTGAAAACAGATTTTTTGAAAGAAGTACCAAACATGGACTGCTTCGCCAGATACAGAGTCGCCACCTAAATATTTTAAAATGGGAAATTTAGGAAACCCTGACTCGTTGCCAAAGGCCACGTGTCCGTCATCACCAAAGTTGCCTCGGCTCGGGAACTTGGGTACGATTGGGGAAGGTCACTTCGTGAGCACCCCCGCTCGCCCGGTCAAAGACCGGCCTCTACTAACCATGATATCTGTTTTTGAAAACATTGTGAGTTCTTATTCCGGTTATTAGCCTAGGTTATTATGTGATGCGCACAGCATACAAGTATAGACTGAGTCGCCTGAATTGGAACTAAACATTTCATGTTTGTTTGTTTGAAAATGGTTTGATGGTGCTACCCGTAGGTAGGCTAAGACGCGGATTTGCCACCCTCGAGTGGGCTTAGAAAAACGTGATTTTGCCACTATCTAGTGGGCTTAAAACAAACATTTGATGAATTGTCCCAATTCAGATAACTCAACCTCCACCCACAGGCATTCAAGGCAGTTATATCACATAAGCATTTAGCCTCATGGTAAGCATGCTATCATGGCAGTCACTCACACGCATGCAAGGATGCTAAAGCATAAAACTCACCGAGTACTCCAAGCCAAAATAGAAGTTATGTTAGAAATCATGCATGGTCCTAAGTATACAGCAATGCCTAATGCAACACATGCAAAGATGCAAACTATAGCAGGCTCGGCTATTCTAAACATGGCACATGGGATGCAACAGCTATCACGTATTCAATTTGGAATTGAAATACAAATGCAGTTTGTATGATGCGCCGAGCCCGGTGCGTGCAAAGCAAATGAATGATGCAAACATGCTGTCATACTGTATGCTTATTGAAATATGCCCTATATCTATCCATCATAAGCAGGTAAATAAAAGGGAAGAAAGACGTGGGGTTGGAAGACATACATCACACACACGCACACTTATTACAATTTTGCCCTCGCACAGAGGGTCCGAATAAATAATACAGTCCCAAATGAAAGAATAATACAGTCCGAATAATATACAAATTCCTAATTAATTTACAAATTAAAGAAGAAAAACTGTAAAACTGGCATGCAAGCCAGGGACTGCCTTGACTCCGTTCCGGATAATGAAATGATGCATGCTTGGGCTGCTTTGCGCGAAAATCCACTGGGATGCCCCAATTAGCCTCTGTTTGCAAGGTTCCTCGAAGTGCGTGCCAAGTCCCGAAAATTTGCTGATTCTTGATTTTTGCTGCAACAGAGAGCAGGAAAGGGGCATAGCAATGTATTTCACAAATATATGCATGCCTCGATCCTCGTGCCACCAATCACGCATATCGATACATGATGGCCGAGGAGCCGAAATGCACAATTCAATATAGAATGAATGCACATGGAAATACAACTAGACCTAACTCCGTCATGGATAATGAGGAGTGTCGGCGACTGGGGAATTGAGACCCGTTCCGTCACTCGGAGTACGAAACGCACCTCGTTTCCCGTGCCCGGGCTAACTCCTATCCCGAACACAATGCAATATGCATGATATGTATGAAATGCAACTAAGATACAATCCTAACATACACAATGCTATGAAAATGAGATGTCTCAGAATGCGTGCACACAGGCACGCAAACCGAGAAAATGATTCTAAGGCACAAAATGCCATACGCAATGCAATTGGACTTACACTAACATGGGAGAGCCTCAGCCACACTCACATAAGAGGCCGAGAGATGAAAAATGAGATGCCTCGAAATGCGTGCACACGGGCACGCAAACCGAGGCAATGGCCCTAAGGCATGAAATGACACAGGAAATGATATGCAAACATGCAAATGAAATTTCAGCAGCTAAATGAGGGGGAAAACAGCCCCGAAATGATGTGAAATGACACCAAATGCACGGAATGGTCCCGAAATGCGATATTAAGCGCCCGAAATGGCCTACGGCTATACTAAACATGCAAAATTGGTACATGACATGCAAAACAGTAGCAAGGCAGCCCCAAAAATAGCATTTTTACAGTACAAAACATGGCCAAATAGTAAGCATAGATAGGGCATGCAAAAATGGGGGTCAAGAGAGGGGTATTGAAACAAGTGGTATATGCAAATCCCAAACTGAAAAATTCCCTTCTACAATACTGAAGAGGGACTAAAAAAATGCACATTTACAGTTTATGACAACCCTCAAATCAGCATATAAATATGGCAAAAATGTGATGCAAGATTGAAGCCAACAAAGGGTTATAACATGAGATATGCCAAACATTCATCAAACAGCCTTGGACCCTTAACAAAAATATGACAAGAAGGCCAAAATATGACTCTTTCCAGACCTGATCATGGCCGAAAACAGAAGCTAGATAGGCTTAACAAAGCATGTAAGAATGGGGGTCAAGGAGGGATATAATGACAAGTATAACATGGAGACCCCCAACAAAGTTGATCCCTTCTACAATGTTGTAGAGGGATCCAAAATAAGCCCCTTCACAGTTCATGACATGCTCCGAAACAGATCACACAGAGGCTAAACAAATCATGCAATTTTACGGTAAATATGAGAGATTATGAAACAAGTGCATGATAGAGAGGCCAAACAGGGTTGAGCCCTTCTTCAATGTTGAAGAAGGGCTCAAAATGAGCCTAATTACAGTTTACATTATGCTCAAAAACAGATCACACGCAGGTCAGAAATTCCATGCAAAAATGTGGCATATCAAGGAGTATTGAAGCAAGTGCACTAGGGAGGGCTCAAACAGGGTTGAGCCCTTAAACAAACATGAAGAATGGCTCAAAAGAGTCCCCCTTTCAGTAGGGGGTCGGAGCTCAAAACCACAAGCAAAGAGGATAGAAAAATGGTACAAGAATGGAGCTCAAAAGGGGAAATGAGTGCTTACCCTTGTAGACCAAGACCTTGGCTGCTTCTAAGACTGAAAATGGTGCCTTTTAGCTACTGGAAGGCCCTCCTTGCTGCTGGAAATGGTGTAGTGGTGGTGGTGCTAGGTGGTGATGAAGGGGGGGTGTAGAAACTTGGATGATTTTGGTGTTTTTAAATATAGAGAGAGAGATTGTATGGAGGAGCTCCCAAATCAGATTTTCTAACCCTCAAAATCACAGCTGGGGCTGCTGTTATATAGACAAAATGAGGGGGAAAATGGAGGGAAAAAAGGGAGGGAAAACATATCAAGTTTCCCGCCAAAAATGGCCAAAAGGGAAAGTGGTAGCTACAGGTTTCAAATGGCCGAGAGTCCTTCAACAAAGTTGAAGAGGGGCTCAAAATAAGACACTTTGTAGTTTACGACCAAGTCCAACGCAGCCCACAAGTACGCCTAAAATACCGTGCAAAAAGGCCCAAAAAGAGGTAAAAAGGCAAGTGACAGATGGAGATGTCAAACAGTAAGAGGTCCTTAATCAACATGAAAAGGACCTCAAAATATGACTATCTCAAGTTTGGGTCGGAGCCCAAAAATGTAGAATGAAGGTTCGGGAGCTGAAACACGCAGTTCGAGGCCCCGAAAGTGGGCTGTTAGGCACCGGGAGTGGTGCACGACCACGAAGTTGGTCTCTCGGACCACAGTGTCCCTAAAAAGGGAGTAAATAAGATACATGCCAAAAACCGGGGCAAACAGAGGTGGTTAGGCGGTCCCGAACCGAGGCACACGGCCTGACGGCTCCGAAAACCGGGAACCGGGCTCCGAAATGGGCAAAATGGCCTATGGCCACGAAATGTAGCCTACGGCCATTGAGAGATGACCTACGAGACCTCTCCCTCCCTTCTCAAAGAGAAAACAGAGAAAACCGAGCCTGGTTCGCAACCGAGACAAAGCACAAAAGAGTCCGGAAGTCCGGAGGCAAGGCTCGTAGCCGGGACTCTGCAACCTCAGAACGAGCACAATATGCAATATCACCAAGCGCTCAATTGATGAACGTCTGAGTCTTAAGGTCGGTCAAAAATGGGGTGTCTACAGTTGCCCCTCTTTGACAGAACTCGAAAGTCATAAGAATGACGGGAGTGAATGTCAAAGCCCAGAGACGTCCCATTTTTGACAAGGCCGAAGACTTAGACAAAGCATACAAGCTACAGATAAAGACATGCGCCCGAAGGCAGGGGCAAAATGCAACTGACAATGCAAGAAGCCGAACATAACTTATGATCATGCAAAGAAGCATAGGGACGTATCCCGGTGTTTCGGAAATATTATAAGCATTAGAACGTATTCCGGATACTCTTAACCAAAGATGGAGAAATATGGGGACGTATCCCCGGTGTTTAGGGACGCATCCCAAGATTTAGGGACGTATCCCAAGGTTTAGGGACGTATCCCGGTATTTAGGGACGTATCCCAGAGATTAGGGATGTATCCCAAAGATTAGGGACGTATCCCAGAGATTAGGGACGTATCCCAAAGATTAGGGACGTATCCCAGAGGTTAGGGGACGTATCCCAAAGGTTAGGGACGTATCCCAGAGATTAGGGACGTATCCCAGAGATTAGGGACGTATCCCAGAGATTAGGGACGTATCCCAAAGATTAGGGACGTATCCCAAAGGTTAGGGACGTATCCCAAGGATTAGGGACGTATCCCAAGGGTTAGGGACGTATCCCAGAGATTAGGGACGTATCCCAAAGATTAGGGACGTATCCCAGAGGTTAGAAAAGAAGGAGAAACATAGGGACGTATCCCAGTGTTCTGGAAGGAATGTGAAACATAGGGACGTATCCCGGTGTTTCGAAAAGAGGGAAAAACTTAGGGACGTATCCGGTGTTTCGGAATGGTTGTGAGCATTGGAACGTATTCCGAACGCTTTTAACTGGAGAGGGAGAAACATAGGGACATATCCGGTGTTGTAGAATGGTGGAGAAACATAGAGACGTATCCCGGTGTTTCGAAAAGGGAGAGAAACATAGGGACGTATCCCGGTGTTTCGGAATGAAGGAGAAACATGGGGACGTATTCCGGTGTTCTGCAAGGAATGTGAAACATAGGGACGTATCCCGGTGTTTTGGAAAGAATGTGAAACATAGGGACGTATCCCGGTGTTTCGCAAGGAATGTGAAACATAGGGACGTATCCCGGTGTTTCGGAAAGAATGTGAAACATAGGGACGTATCCCGGTGTTTCGGAAAGGCAAGAGAAACCTAGGGACGTATCCCGATGTTTCGAAAAGAGGGAGAAACTTAGGGACGTATCCCGGTGTTCCGCAAGGAATGTGAAACATAGGGACGTATCCCGGTGTTCCGCAAAGAGAGGAGAAACATAGGGACGTATCCCGGTGTTCAGAATGGTGTAAGCATTAGAACGTATTCCGAACACTTTTAACCGAAGAAGGGGAAACATAGGGACGTATCCCAGTGTTCCAGAATGGTGTAAGCATTGGAACGTATTCCAAATGCTTTTAACCGAAGAGGTCTAACCCGTCGCACGCGCGAGGAGAAAGAGTGATAATTGCAAGTGAAAAGGTGCATAACAATGCAGGTGAAGTGTGCATAACAATGCAAGTAATGAGCATAACAATGCTAGACAGATGTGCATAACAATGCAACGAATGAGCATAGTGTGATTGATACACAAAGTGAGCAGAGTATGATAGACATACTAAAGGTGAACACAAAGTGTGATAGATGCACTATGTGAACAAGTGTGATTGATACACTAAAGGTGTGTGATGGATACACAAAAGGTGAACACAAAGTGTGATAGATGCACTGAGTGAACAAGTGTGTTTGATACACTAAAGGTGTGCGATGGATACACAAAAAGTGAATATGTGCGTGATAGATACACAAAGTGAGAATGTGTGTGATAGATACGCAAAAGTGAGAATGTGTGTGATAGATACACAAAATGAATGAAGTGTGATTGATACACTAAATGAATGAAGTGTGATTGATACACTAATAAATGATCTCAAACGGAACTTCTTTGGATGAACCGTACATACAATATTGTGCATGACTGAGAAAGAAACTTGATAGGTACAATGCATTACAATGCATGATGCTTAAGGAAAGTAATAAATGGACAAAGCGGCGCTTTAGAAAGCACCTCCTGAGGTGAGTGGCGGTGAACCGCTCTACTCTGACGGGGATCTCCCCTCGTGCTCTTCGAACACTTTACCTTGAACTCACAGTACAAAGGCTCTGAAATGCTGACAAGTAACAACATCTGTATGTAGGAGCGACGGCTGCTGCTTGTTTTCCTGATCATATTCACAACTTTCCCTATTCTCCAACGGGGGTGACAGACTAGGTTGGTCCAGTATCCAGAATTGAGGTGCATACACGCTATCTCAACCTATGGGGCTTCCATACGGATTTCAAGCCGAGGACACGCCTCTGGGTATTTAAACCAGACTTTAGTCTCGGAAATCCCGACCCTTTGCATTCTAGGCAACAGCCATTCGAACTCTAGTTTCCACCGTCGCAGTTGGTCTCCTAGGAACTCATTGCGAACACAGCCAAGATGACCCCGGCAAGGAACTGGTACTCAGAGAGAGCACTTCTGATCACCATTCTGGCTTGAGGTAGACTTGATCTTGAGCTTGAGGTAGAGGCACACTCATACTTCGGAGCATTGGCAAGACCTGAAGAGGTACACACGGAATACAATCTCGGAGCCTACTGAAGTTGGAACAAACTCAGATGCCCGACATTTTCCTCTTTTGCTTTTGCTTTGCAGCCTGGAACTTTCATAGCTTCAGATAGGTCCTGGTTCTACTGTTCTCATATGACCTGAGTTGAATCCTGCGGTTTTATGAAAGAACAAATTCTGTTTTGCACAAATGTGGAGAACGGCACGGCACTCGGAGCACAAAACAATTTTATTTTTGAAATTGAGAGATGAGTTTTTCGACCAGGTATTGAGCCTACGACTGAACACAGCAAAACGACTCAACAAGGAAATAAAAGGCACACAACCTAGACACATCGAGTAACACTCAAAACGACTCAAAACAAGAAACGAGATAAAACAAAAAGACACGACACTCAGACGTGCACAGGGAGCCTGTTTCACCGGGTAGTGTTTCCCACCCTTTTCTTATTTGTGGTTCTCACATCACTCGGCCCTCAAGCTCTGTTTTTCTGACAAAGCCCTTTTCTCACTTTTCCTCTCATCGCACATCTCTCTATTCTTCAATCTCTCATTTTTCAATCCCTCCCCTGGGTGGTTGATGGATAAACAGCAAGTTATGGGCTCGTGCCCCTAGCATTCTGCTAGATTCTCTTTCTTCCGCTCACAGCTAGTGAATTCCTCCCACAGAGAGGTTGCGCTACAACTGGGTGTGTAGCAAATTTGCAGCTGACATCGGTTGACGATGCTCTGCTGGAGAGTTTGGACGTAATCAGATGTGTCCAGATGAGGGAGTGGAATATCTTGTCCCATTCCAGTTCGTGCTTCACACGTGGCTTGATACCTCGTTGCTTGGAGGGTGAGAGAGCTTTCAGCCCTTTGTTGTTAGCTTCAATTGTGCCCTTTTCTGGCAAGTAGAATGCCCTTTCTGGCAAGTGGGGTGCCCTTTCTGGCGAGTATGTTGGCAATGGGGAACAGACAGAACACCTGACTCAACTGTGCCCCTAGTTCATTATTTCGACCATTTTTTGTTTTTGCTTTCCACTAAAACAGTTTTGACCAAAATGAGAGTTAGACCAACATGCTTGTTCGATTTTTGATTTAAAATCATGCAAGTTAGGCTATGAGCACTGAAAATTTTCCTTTTTTGGGTCCATGAAAAGGGTCCAGTCTTGGAAAAGATAGAATGATTTTCGAGAAAATAGTCAACCTCAGTAAAAATTCTCAAAAGCTGTTTTTTTAATCGGCCACTGCTCAACGAGCATAGAACCCACTCTCGAGATGCACAACCTCAGATCCGAAGGAAAATTGCCCCTTGCTTGAAGAGAGTTGCATGGCAACAGAAAGTTGCCCCTTGTTGGAACGGCACCGCGGCGCATTGAATGGCAACGGAAAGTTGCCCCTTGTTTGACTGGCGCCGCAGCACACTGAATGGCAACGGAAAGTTGCCCCTTGTTTGGATAGCACCGCGGCGCATTGTAGTCAGTCCTCAGAGTGACGAACACAACCAAATCCTCAGATACAGAGAAGACAAAGATGACCAGAACCATCGCATGGACACAATCAAATTGAAGTGTTTTACGGTTGGACTTCAGGATGAAGTTGCCTACGTATCCCAAACATGGGAATCAAGCCTTACGTAGTTCGGGGTTAAGGTACACTCAGGTATTTAACCTCTCCTTTTTAAGCTCTAACTTTTGTCAAGGCGCCCGTTGCAGGTTTTCGACCTTGCGAGCTATGTTTTTCTTTTCTTTTCAATTCTTTTCATTTCTTCTTTTTTTCATTTTTTCTTTTCTTTTCTTCTCTTTTTTGCATTTTTTTTTTTTTGCTTTTCTTTTCTTTTTCTTCTTTTTTTTCTTTTTTGTTCTTTTTCTTCTTTTTCTTGCTCTAACTTTTGCCTGGGTCGCCATTCCGGGTTTTCGGCCCAGCGAGCCTCTCAAAGGGTAAAAATGTAACAAGTCCATGCCAAATGGTTTTAGGATCTCGAAGCCATCCGTATCCAAGAGAGTGGCTGTTGTATCGATTTGCAGAAGGATCCATCTTCGGCTCTTCGAGCACGTCGAACATTTTTGCCCCTAGTTCAAAGGGTACTTCTGTTCTAGCTTTGCAAGCTTCTTCTGATCTTCTGATCTTCTTGATCCGACTTTTCTGGCCTCTTGTTCGAGGGCTGCTTCGAATCTGGCCACACAAGCCTCACATTGTAGTTGACCGTTGGGCATTCTGAATTCAAGTTCAAGGTTTGGAAGCAAAGGGGTTGAGTCTCGAGGCTGAGAGCGATCCTAAGCCGCACAATCTCGAGAACGATTCCACACAGGTCTTCGCAGGACCGCGCAAAACATTTTTTGAAAGTTTTTTAAGAAAGCGACAAATCGCTCGCGCTGAAGATAGTGTGAAACCAGTCTGGATCAAGCCAGGGTCCTTCTTAGTACTCACGTTAACAAGCATGATTTCATTCATTAAGGGCTTAGCACGCCTCTCTTTCTCTCAAATGATCAAAGTTTTGCAAATCCCGAGGAATTCCTTCCTCTTCGTTTTCACCGCAGTGTTCAAAAAAGTTTTGAAAAACTTAGGTCGATACAATGATTTCAAGGCACAGAAAAGACAGAGTTCTTTAGTCAAATACTGTCGTCTCATTCAGAACTTCCGGCATAACTGGCACAAGGCAGAAGCAAATGCGAGAGCGTGAAGATCACTGCTATTTCGTTCAAAAATCTGTTGGCACAACTGGCTCCCTGGCAGAAACAGACTCAAAACAAAAAGAAAAGACAAACACAAAACAAAATGGTGACGCCCGAGGTAACACCCCCGGAATCACCCGACTCCTATACAACAAGACTGACTCGATACAACAAGACAGACCCAAAACAAAAGAGACTGACTCAAAACAAAAAGACAGACTCAAAAACAAAACAACAAGACTGACCCAATACCTAAGTCAGAATGTACAAAAACCAGCATTCACAAATGCTCAAAACAGTGCGTGCCGTACACCATATCTGAAATAAACTGAACGCCGCCCGCAGGTGGTTTATCCCTCGATCACATCACATCATCCCCCACAAGTTCACTGATCAAGTGCCGATAGACTTTGCAGGACCTGGTGCGGGGATGACCCCGTTGTCAATCAAATTTTGTATCTCGTGGCGGAGACGGACGCAATTGTCGGTGTCATGACCGGTTTGTTGATGGAAAGCACAGTACTTAGTCGGGTCATGCTTTGGAGGGAGAGGATCGGGTAGAGGCCGTTGCTCCAACGGTTTCAGATGTCCTTTCCTGAGTAGGACCCCCAGGGCTTTAGACAAAGACATATAGAGTGGGGTGAAAACCCTCTTGCCTCGGGGTAGATAGTCTGAAGTTCGGGGGTTTGAAGTGGATGCACCAACAAAAGGGGTGGCTGCTCTTGGTCTGGTGGTAGCGACCATGCCTACTTCGGAAGATCTTGTAGCTGCGTCACCGTTGGTGGTCGCATTCGAACAGCGGGTAAACGCCCTCCTGGGTTGCTCCTTCTCCTGGTCAATGAGGCCCTGCTTCATAGCATCCTCGATCTGTACTCCCATCTCATGCAAATCTGAAAAGGTAGGGAAGGGGAGCACGATCATTTTCTGCATTAGTTTGGGCTGGAGGTTGCGCACAACCATCCGTATTTGATCCTTATCCGTTGGCCTGATGGTCATCATTGAGGCTTTGGCCCTCCAGCGGGCCACGAATTCTGAGAAGCTCTCCTTAGGCTCCTACCTCGTCGTCTCAAGATCACGGGTCGTAATCTCGATTTGGGTATTGTATGAATATTGTGCGACGAAGGCTTCGGCCATCTCCTCCCAGCTTCGTTTCACTGAATCCTCCAATTTGGCGTACCAGATGGCCGTAATACCCGACAAGGTCCTGCCAAAAAGGGAAAGCTTCTGTAATCTTGTCAAGCCCATCGGGCGCAGAACATCTGAAAACAAACTCAAGTGGACCATGGGATCTCCTGACCCGTCAAAACGGTCGATGTGAGGCATCTTGAACCTGTCCGGCAGTGTCACAGCTGCGTCGGTGTACCCGTCCTCAATGTCCGGGATGGACTTTACCCCCTGGGATTTCTTGAACAACTTTTCAAGCTTGCTCAACTTCAACGCTGTGGGGTCGACCTCGAACTCGAAGGGAGAGTCCGGTAGATTGGTAGGTGTTTTGGATAGTTGGGGTAAAATTGGGGGCGGAGCCGGCCCTGTTGGAATGTCCGTATCTGCCTGGACATTTGGTGTCTCTCCGGGTGTTGGAGCTCCTGGTGGGAGAGGAGCTTGATGTGAAGCAGACGCTCCACTTTGCTGTTGCAACCTAGTGATGAGCTCGGCTTGCTGAGCCATGATTGCAGCCTGTTGCTTGGAAAATTCCGCTTGGCGGACAGCGTCTTGCTGCATGAGTTTCATAGTTTCCTGTATTTGACGCATCATTGCCTCCATCCCTGACGTGTTCTGCTGATCCATCTGACTGACTGGTATATCTATCCCTACAATAGAAACTGAGACCTCAGCCTGACTGTTCACTGATGGGGTGGATAAGGGCCCCTGATCTGGTAACTGCTGCACTGGTGATTTGTGCCTGACTAGCCCTTTTATCCTGCCACTGATAAAGGAACACTGATTGCCCTTGAACTGAATCTCTGACCTGACAAAGTCTATTAGCACAAGTTCGATGAACCTCGGGAGATATCGGAGCCTTCTGAAGCTATGGTTCCAAGACTACCTAACAAAAGAGAAAACAGACAGCACCTCAGCTCAACTTCACCAAAACAGATACGAGTGTAGCAGGATAACTGTGCCCTCTACTGAATTCTGCCCCCCAAAATTCAACCTCAAATCTGAGTCTGATACCCACAGGTAAAGCTGACTCCCAAATACTGATAGTAATGCCCGCAGGCCTGATGGCCAGACTTGTAAACCGATACATGCATTCCTGTAGAGACGCACTCTAAAAGCACATAGCAGAAAAGTAAGAGCCAAAACACCCCTATGTTGGGGTAGGGTTTCCCTGTCCTATTTTGTCAGGAGCTAGGGTTTCACTACGCACGCAACGGTTTCAAACAACCTATAAACGGGTAAGCAACTTGTCCTAGTTTGGAATGGTCACTATGGATCCGAATATGCACTAGGTCGAATGGTCAAAAAGGGTGCCCCGGTAAAACCGGGGTTTGTGTTCCCATACTGGCAGAGCCCGTAACCGGTCAGCCTTATGGACATGCCTTGACAAGACAAGCCTCCGGCAAACCGCTCAGGAATAGCAGATGGCAAACACGGTGTCCTAGGCGCACCAATGCAAATGCAATGCAAAGAAACACACAAGTGTAGTCAAAACCAGATATCATGAGTTCGAGTCAAGTTCTCTAAATCCCCAGCAGAGTCGCCAGAAACTGTAGACGTCCCCGAACGCATCCCGGGGAAAGGGAGTGCGAATCCCCTCCCCGTTCTGGTTCGATATTGGGTCTACTACAGTTCGAAGGACTCAAATGTCACGGTTCTCAATCTTGAACCAAAGAGTCCAAATCCGGCAAATCGTTTTGAAAACAGATTTTTTGAAAGAAGTGCCAAACATGGACTGCTTCGCCAGATACAGAGTCGCCACCTAAATATTTTAAAATGGGAAATTTAGGAAACCCTGACTCGTTGCCAAAGGCCACGTGTCCGTCATCACCAAAGTTGCCTCGGCTCGGGAACTTGGGTACGATTGGGGAAGGTCACTTCGTGAGCACCCCCGCTCGCCCGGTCAAAGACCGGCCTCTACTAACCATGATATCTGTTTTTGAAAACATTGTGAGTTCTTATTCCGGTTATTAGCCTAGGTTATTATGTGATGCGCACAGCATACAAGTATAGACTGAGTCGCCTGAATTGGAACTAAACATTTCATGTTTGTTTGTTTGAAAATGGTTTGATGGTGCTACCCGTAGGTAGGCTAAGACGCGGATTTGCCACCCTCGAGTGGGCTTAGAAAAACGTGATTTTGCCACTATCTAGTGGGCTTAAAACAAACATTTGATGAATTGTCCCAATTCAGATAACTCAACCTCCACCCACAGGCATTCAAGGCAGTTATATCACATAAGCATTTAGCCTCATGGTAAGCATGCTATCATGGCAGTCACTCACACGCATGCAAGGATGCTAAAGCATAAAACTCACCGAGTACTCCAAGCCAAAATAGAAGTTATGTTAGAAATCATGCATGGTCCTAAGTATACAGCAATGCCTAATGCAACACATGCAAAGATGCAAACTATAGCAGGCTCGGCTATTCTAAACATGGCACATGGGATGCAACAGCTATCACGTATTCAATTTGGAATTGAAATACAAATGCAGTTTGTATGATGCGCCGAGCCCGGTGCGTGCAAAGCAAATGAATGATGCAAACATGCTGTCATACTGTATGCTTATTGAAATATGCCCTATATCTATCCATCATAAGCAGGTAAATAAAAGGGAAGAAAGACGTGGGGTTGGAAGACATACATCACACACACGCACACTTATTACAATTTTGCCCTCGCACAGAGGGTCCGAATAAATAATACAGTCCCAAATGAAAGAATAATACAGTCCGAATAATATACAAATTCCTAATTAATTTACAAATTAAAGAAGAAAAACTGTAAAACTGGCATGCAAGCCAGGGACTGCCTTGACTCCGTTCCGGATAATGAAATGATGCATGCTTGGGCTGCTTTGCGCGAAAATCCACTGGGATGCCCCAATTAGCCTCTGTTTGCAAGGTTCCTCGAAGTGCGTGCCAAGTCCCGAAAATTTGCTGATTCTTGATTTTTGCTGCAACAGAGAGCAGGAAAGGGGCATAGCAATGTATTTCACAAATATATGCATGCCTCGATCCTCGTGCCACCAATCACGCATATCGATGCATGATGGCCGAGGAGCCGAAATGCACAATTCAATATAGAATGAATGCACATGGAAATACAACTAGACCTAACTCCGTCATGGATAATGAGGAGTGTCGGCGACTGGGGAATTGAGACCCGTTCCGTCACTCGGAGTACGAAACGCACCTCGTTTCCCGTGCCCGGGCTAACTCCTATCCCGAACACAATGCAATATGCATGATATGTATGAAATGCAACTAAGACACAATCCTAACATACACAATGCTATGAAAATGAGATGTCTCAGAATGCGTGCACACGGGCACGCAAACCGAGGAAATGATTCTAAGGCACAAAATGCCATACGCAATGCAATTGGACTTACACTAACATGGGAGAGCCTCAGCCACACTCACATAAGAGGCCGAGAGATGAAAAATGAGATGCCTCGAAATGCGTGCACACGGGCACGCAAACCGAGGCAATGGCCCTAAGGCATGAAATGACACAGGAAATGATATGCAAACATGCAAATGAAATTTCAGCAGCTAAATGAGGGGGAAAACAGCCCCGAAATGATGTGAAATGACACCAAATGCACGGAATGGTCCCGAAATGCGATATTAAGCGCCCGAAATGGCCTACGGCTATACTAAACATGCAAAATTGGTACATGACATGCAAAACAGTAGCAAGGCAGCCCCAAAAATAGCATTTTTACAGTACAAAACATGGCCAAATAGTAAGCATAGATAGGGCATGCAAAAATGGGGGTCAAGAGAGGGGTATTGAAACAAGTGGTATATGCAAATCCCAAACTGAAAAATTCCCTTCTACAATACTGAAGAGGGACTAAAAAAATGCACATTTACAGTTTATGACAACCCTCAAATCAGCATATAAATATGGCAAAAATGTGATGCAAGATTGAAGCCAACAAAGGGTTATAACATGAGATATGCCAAACATTCATCAAACAGCCTTGGACCCTTAACAAAATATGACAAGAAGGCCAAAATATGACTCTTTCCAGACCTGATCATGGCCGAAAACAGAAGCTAGATAGGCTTAACAAAGCATGTAAGAATGGGGGTCAAGGAGGGATATAATGACAAGTATAACATGGAGACCCCCAACAAAGTTGATCCCTTCTACAATGTTGTAGAGGGATCCAAAATAAGCCCCTTCACAGTTCATGACATGCTCCGAAACAGATCACACAGAGGCTAAACAAATCATGCAATTTTACGGTAAATATGAGAGATTATGAAACAAGTGCATGATAGAGAGGCCAAACAGGGTTGAGCCCTTCTTCAATGTTGAAGAAGGGCTCAAAATGAGCCTAATTACAGTTTACATTATGCTCAAAAACAGATCACACGCAGGTCAGAAATTCCATGCAAAAATGTGGCATATCAAGGAGTATTGAAGCAAGTGCACTAGGGAGGGCTCAAACAGGGTTGAGCCCTTAAACAAACATGAAGAATGGCTCAAAAGAGTCCCCCTTTCAGTAGGGGTCGGAGCTCAAAACCACAAGCAAAGAGGATAGAAAAATGGTACAAGAATGGAGCTCAAAAGGGGAAATGAGTGCTTACCCTTGTAGACCAAGACCTTGGCTGCTTCTAAGACTGAAAATGGTGCCTTTTAGCTACTGGAAGGCCCTCCTTGCTGCTGGAAATGGTGTAGTGGTGGTGGTGCTAGGTGGTGATGAAGGGGGGGTGTAGAAACTTGGATGATTTTGGTGTTTTAAATATAGAGAGAGAGATTGTATGGAGGAGCTCCCAAATCAGATTTTCTAACCCTCAAAATCACAGCTGGGGCTGCTGTTATATAGACAAAATGAGGGGGAAAATGGAGGGAAAAAAGGGAGGGAAAACATATCAAGTTTCCCGCCAAAAATGGCCAAAAGGGAAAGTGGTAGCTACGGGTTTCAAATGGCTGAGAGTCCTTCAACAAAGTTGAAGAGGGGCTCAAAATAAGACACTTTGTAGTTTACGACCAAGTCCAACGCAGCCCACAAGTACGCCTAAAATACCGTGCAAAAAGGCCCAAAAAGAGGTAAAAAGGCAAGTGACAGATGGAGATGTCAAACAGTAAGAGGTCCTTAATCAAATATGAAAAGGACCTCAAAATATGACTATCTCAAGTTTGGGTCGGAGCCCAAAAATGTAGAATGAAGGTTCGGGAGCCGAAACACGCAGTTCGAGGCCCCGAAAGTGGGCTGTTAGGCACCGGGAGTGGTGCACGACCACGAAGTTGGTCTCTCGGACCACAGTGTCCCTAAAAAGGGAGTAAATAAGATACATGCCAAAAACCGGGGCAAACAGAGGTGGTTAGGCGGTCCCGAACCGAGGCACACGGCCTGACGGCTCCGAAAACCGGGAACCGAGCTCCGAAATGGGCAAAATGGCCTATGGCCACGAAATGTAGCCTACGGCCATTGAGAGATGACCTACGAGACCTCTCCCTCCCTTCTCAAAGAGAAAACAGAGAAAATCGAGCCTGGTTCGCAAACCGAGACAAAGCACAAAAGAGTCCGGAAGTCCGGAGGCAAGGCTCGTAGCCGGGACTCTGCAACCTCAGAACGAGCACAATATGCAATATCACCAAGCGCTCAATTGATGACGTCTGAGTCTTAAGGTCGGTCAAAAATGGGGTGTCTACACCTAGGCTTGAATGTTTACATGTAATTCAGATAAAAACAAATAACCAAAATCAAGGCTTCAAAGTTCAATTCCTTCCAAGCTAATTCCTTGGAGGTAGCGAATCATCTGGACCTGAAAATGATGTTCCCATATAGGGTGAGTCACTGCCCAGTAGAAATATACTAAATCAAATATAAGCATTGAATAAAGCAATAACACTTCATAGATGGTTAACCATGATAATCAGTTATATCAATATACAATCTTAAGACACTAATGTCTATGACACTTATCAATATCCATTATTATCAATGTGGCTCAGAACCTGGTCAAACTTACAATGGTGAACTATATAGCATATTTACATTACTTCCAATATCAACAACACAAATGAGACTCAGGCTCATATCAAAACACTTCATACTTCCAGATTGATACACATTTTAGTGCTGTATCAATAAAACACTTCAATATAAATAAGCACACATAAAAGTGATGCTAATGGAGTCCATCCCCTATCTCCTCCCAAACAAAATCCGGTTTAGAGGTCCATCCCCTATCTTCCCCTAAACCGTGGAGTACATCCCCTATCTCCTCCCACACAAAATAATGTATGTAAACACATAACACGTACAACACACAATCAATACACATAATGTTTGTATTAATTCAACAATCAAGATTAATAACTTAACCAATGATTAGTTTCAGTTATCCCTAATCCACATGCAATGTCTACAACAATCACGACTATCCTCCATCGATTGCCCAAAACAGTTATTTCTAGATTTGGAAATAAATAAATCAACAATTAAATAGACGAGTGATTTCAATTAACCAACTACCCCATTTAATCAATAAATTCTTCAATCTCATGAATTTAACTAATTTCCCCAATGTTCCTCAAATTAAATATACAATTCAATTTATTTAAACAACTAGGGTTTTTTCCAAAATTACCAAAATACCCCCAACATATTAAAATGCTAGAACTTAGAACAAAACGTATACATTGGAGTAGGAAATCCCTACCTCGAAGAAATAACCCAAAAAGAGAAAACGAAGATGATGACCCAAACTCAAAGTGCTCCAACTCTAAGATTGTTTAGGTTAAACTGAAGCCCTCGACCCACACTACATTTTTAATAAAGCAACTAGGGTAGAAACTCACTCTAAATAGATCAAACCTAAGAGAAAAGGTGAGTTGAGAGAGAGAGAACTCGGAACTAGGGTTTAGAATCAAAAAGAGGATAAAAAACTGATTAAATTCCCGCTGCTGTCTATTTAAACTGTACAGGCTCGCTCGAGCGAAGACATGGTCGCTCGAGCGACCAGACACAAGAAAGACTCGCTCGAGCGAAGAAAAGCTCGCTCGAGCGAAGAAACATTGCTCTCAGGTCTATACTAGACGCAATCGCTCGCTCGAGCGAAGAAACCCTGGCTCGAGCCACCAGAGACAAAACTGAATCCTCGCTCGAGCGACCAACCCAAAAACTGAACAGCAACACTTGGTTTCCGGACCCAACCAACCTGTAACAAACCTGCCCAACACAACCCATAACTTAAGAATAGGGATTTAAAGGACAACAACGATTATATAATGACAGAATCTACGGAACCCAAGTCTGGATACAATAATCAAATAGGAAAAGACCGGGGTCGCTATAATAATTTATACCAAAAAGTCAGATTCTTTTTTTTTTCTTTTTTTTTTACTTTTTGCACATCTTTTTATAAAAAATTAAAAAGTCATTTTAAACATACTAATTTTTTTGTCTTATATTTTAATTAAAAAATCTAAAAATTACTAAAATAACCTATTCCCAAACAAACCGTGAGTCATTTTAAAGTGTCATTTACTTGTCAAAGCAAAAGCAGCACCACTAATTGGTGAAAGTGATTAGACCCATTTCTACGTAACCAGAAAAAATATTAAGATTTTATAGTGTTAATTTAAATTTGGTGTGAATTTGAATCGCACTCAAATTAAATTTTAGATATTTTTGTAGTTTATTTTTTTTAGGCATTTTTGCTGATAAGGAATTATAGATGGTGAAGTTATTAGTAGCTTACTGACTACCAGATTTTTGGACATTAAAATAAGACTAGGACAGTTCTTGGATTAGGATTGGGTCCTTTTAAAGTTAATTGATTCCTAGTACAGTTAGAAGTATGGGTGTGCATAATATCGTCGAAACAGTCGAAATTGTCAAAATCGCACTGAGCCACACCGCTAAGGCAAATTCGTTATTATTTGTCAGTCGAACCGTCGATTTTTGGTAAGAAAAGTGGCAAATTCTAGTGACACTTTTATCAATCCGTCGGTTTCTATTTTTCTTTCAAACCGCACCGACCCGCACCGCTATTAAATCATGTTTTATAAAATTCTAAAATTTTTTTTTTACTTAAGTTTACTTGTTATTCTATACCTTAGAATATAGTATTACATTACTACTCAAGAAGAATTCAAGATGTAGCACCACTAATCAATGATTTCTAACTTAGAAGTAGCACCACTAATCAACGATTTCTTAGTCAATGTTAAACAGAATTTTAGAGAAATTACAGTTCAGTGTGCAAGAAAAAAAATTACAAAAATATACTGGGTGCAACTCAAAAATAATTGGAGTACAACTTTAAATTGCACTCCTCCCATGTTTTTGTAATTTGCCCATCTTGTTTTTATAATTTTTTTTTCTTTATATATACTGAACTGTAAGTTTTTCTAAAATCTTTATGATAAAAAATGTCCACATGAATAATGATATCCACTGCAAAACTAAATTATGGTGAAATTTGACTGTCGGCGATACCATTCTTTAATCAATCCACAAAAAAAGCAAAGACAAAAAGCAAAACCTCTGTCATGAAGAAAAGGGTTTCGCAACTTCCATTCTATCCCACTAGCCAGCACCAATTTTTTGTGCCATTATTTTTATGCCACCACAAGTTAAAAAGATAAAACATTATCAAATTTATATTTCAAAAAAATATGGTATAATTATTCCAAAATTATTATCTAATTATAATTTATTAATTAGTCAAATCAGTATAATTTATCTTAAGATTATGTTTGAATAATAAAATTTAAGTAAGAATTTATGAAATATATATATATTTTTTTGGTACTTTCTCTTCGCAAATTATTCTTCAAATCCTTTAATGTAAAGAGAAGATCATAAAGTAAAAGAAAAAGGAAAAGAGGAAGAAGTTGCTTCACCTCTAAGTTGTGTAGTTGTTTGGTCAGAGAGAGAGAGCAGTGATTTCAATGATGAACTATGTGAGGGTGATGTTGAGAGAAAAAGAGAAGGAGATGGGAGCAGAGAGTCTGATGAACTATGCAGTAGAGAAGTCCAAGGAATTGCTGGCGGCGGTAGGGAACATGGGTGGGAATTTGATGGGTACGGCGGAGGAGAAGTGGAAGGAATTGCCAGTAATGTGGCAGGGACTTTGATGGATAAGGTGGATGGGCTGTTTCCACCAGAGAATAAAAGAGCAAATCCAACATTTGATCCAAGTTTCTAAGCCTTATATCATCCCCGCCACCGCCGCTATCGTTCTGCTCATCCTCCTCTATTATTGCGGCAGATAGTTTATCACAATAATGAGATCTCTCTTTTCCTATTTTGGCTGCGGCACTGTCTCTGGTGGGAAGGTAATTAAGATGATGATAGCTCCGGGAACCAGAGGGGCTCTTGTGATAGTCAGGTCTGTCTTTGAAAGCAACCCCAGTGGTTACTCTCGTAGTCTGCGAGGAAAGTAGTAGTGGTGAACATGAACATGAAATTCTCTTGGAATAATAAGCCTTTTATGTACATGTTTGAACTATGTATGTTTGCTCTGTCAACTGTATTTCTTATTTTCCATGCTCACCAACCATCCATCCATGTGGAATGTTTTGTATCAACTCTTTGCTCAACAGATGTTTGGGGTTTGAAGGATTCAGATATTTTTGCGATATGTAATCAGAAAGAACTGTGTGCATGTGTGGCTTTATTTTCAATATATTCTGCTATAGGTTTGGATTACTTTTTTTTTTTTTTTTTCACCCCTTGTCAAATCACCCAATCCAAACATTGATTCAAAAATGAAGATTCACCCACATGAAAGATTTTCACAAAATTTACTTTAGGGATTGATTTTGCATTACAACGGAAGACACAAAATTCAAAATCAAAAGATTCTTGGCCGAAATGCCCAAAACCATGCATATTCTTGTCTTTAGACCAACAGGAACGAACCATAGCTTCAAAAAGGAGAGTACAACAAAAGAAACCCAATCCCTGTCAAAACGCATAAGACCAAGTTGTTCATCTTTCACTCTTTAAGACGATTGTTGCGGAAATAACCAGCTGGGTTTCTCTCAAAATCATCCCCGTAGATGTAAGAGTCCCCTCCTGCTCCTGGTGCTTTCATCAGTTTCTTGCTACCCTTTTGTTCTGAGCCAGATGATGATGATGATGATGATGATGCTAGCATAGCTAGGCCCAACCCCGCAAGAGCCATCCCTGCAAAAGCACCCGCTGTCTTCATCGCCTCTTCCCTCTCCCTTCTCTTTTTTATTGATGAGTACAAATTACAACATAGCTTTAATAAAACAAAGCAAAGCAACAAGCCACAAAGCCGGACCAAGAAGCCCATTATGCCCAGTAATAGGTGTTCACTCTGTCTCTTTCTTTCAATTGCTCTGATATTTGTAATCGATTGGGAGAATGTAGAGAGTGGTTGGTTTCTGAAGGAAAATATTGGGAGGAATCAGAGAATCAATAGTTAAACAGCAATGCTAGGTATGAAAATGATTATGAAAGATTTGTGACTTTTGGATTACATTTAGAATGAAGCACCACACACTAATCAAGGTAATCTAAGGGTCACAAATCTTTCATGATTATTTTGATGATCCCTAACATTTCTCATAGTTGAAGGATTTTTCCTTTTCAAAAGGGAATGATTCCCTTGAGGGTGATGTCCGGATCCATGAGACTCATTATGAGTCTTATTTCGATGATTTAAATCGTTTATTTTATTAGATCCTGCGTATGTACTATGTAAAAAAAAAAATTAAATCGATCTAATAATCGTAACATATTTAATTTATCGCATTTGTCACTATAAAAGTAGACGGCAAATGTATTTTTTTTAAATAAACCATTTATTTTTTTAATGACAAATGCGATAAATTAAATAGGTTATGATTATAGGATTTACCTAATTTTTTTGTATGCATAATATACACTAAGGGCCTGACAAAATGAATATTTCAGATTATCAAAACAAAGCTACCACGGGCCCGGACAGACTACAGGGAAGCCCATCTGTTTTTAAAACTATTTTTGAGTTTTTCATTTGTATTTTTTAATTTTTAGTGAATTTTTTTAAATATTTTTATCAATTTTTTACTTTTTAGATTATTTAATATAGAGACGCTTAAAAGTATAAAATTTGTGATTTTTTTTAAATTCACTAAATATAAAAAAATATAAATATATTTTCGTCTTTTTTTTTTTGTATTTATTGAATTTTTAAAAATTCTTTTACAAATATATATATATATATTTTTTTAGATTTCCAAGTTGCTTCAACTCTAAACATTGGGAAAAGGAAGAAGAAAAAGATATAGAAAAAAAGTAAAAGATGAAAAAGTTGATTCACCTCTCCTTATTTTTGTACATACTCACACACACACATATAATTTCTAACCATACTGTCAACTCAGTATTCAGCTGGAAAGCACTGGCAGAATAGATGGCGCCTGAATGACAAGTAGTAGGAAGAAGAGATTCCGACGGTGGTTCGTCTACCCGGCGGCACTCCGATGATTAAGGCTGTAATCAAATATCTCCCAAAGATAATCAATAGTGCTTAATTCACTATTTTGAATATAAATTGCGTACCTTCGACCCATTGGGAGTGCCTCTCTTTTATAGCCAACTCGATCCTAGTCCTAATAGAAGCCTAGCTTCAATAGACTTCTGCTCAATGTTTATCTTGGACTCTCCAATAGATAAAGATAAACTCCCTAAGAGCTTTATCCTTATCTAGGCTGAGTTCCTTCCTCATTCTAGGACTCTTGTTCCTTATCCGCTTATCCCGGATTCTGATATCTTCCGAGATAACCTTGGCTTATCCGAGATCACCTCGGCGTCATGACCAGGACACGTGGCACCTCGGCTGACACGTCGGGGTCACCTTGGCCATGTGTTGGTACTCAGAAAATATATCCCCACAACTGCCCCCTAGGTTCTATTACCTTGGCATCCTGAGGTGATGGAATCTATATCGTGAATGTCGGCGATCTTTCTTTATCATCCAAATACATCGGCTTCATATCATCAGGTCCTGTAGTCTGTCTCACCAAGGTTTTTAGAACCAATAACTTTAGTTCATTTGAGTTATTCAGCCGAGATATTCTTATAAGTCGAGATCATTGCTTCATTTATACCAAGAACTCCAAGAGTTTTATCACGCGTATGAGTTGTCATGCAAAATAAATCAACCGTTTCTGCCACGCGTCTTCCCCTCACTAGATCGTATCTGATACGCGCCTGTAAGTCGTCTTGTGTCTGGGTGCGCCGTCTGACAATCACGTCACCCTAGACGCATTGATGGTATTTTGCCGCCATTCTCCGCGTTTTGATCAAAATCAATTCTTTCTCTCCGTCTCTTCACTTTTTGCATCCTCGTTTCTAAAGCATTCAACTTTCTCTCTCTCTCTCTCTCTCTCTCTCTCTCTCTCTCTCTCTCTCTCTTCAGAATACGCCATTGTTCCAGATTTTCAAGCTCTATAACTGCTTTCATTTTTCTTCTTCGGTAAAGCTTTCGCTGTCCTTTTTTGACTGTGACTACCTTCTGACTGCGGCGTCTTCAACACCGGCTTCACTCTTTTGGTAAGCCTCTGTTTCCTCCTGGTTTCTAGTTCTTTGAGAAAGCTTTATTTTTTGTTGCATTTGCTGTTTTGCTCAAGTCTTTGACTTATGAATCACGTATATGAGCACGTTTATTTTACGATTTTGTTGTTGCCCAATTCGTGTCCTGAATACACACACTGCTCACAAATTTGTTCACTTTTGCCACTGTTTCTTGGTAGTTCATCACCGTTCTTGATTCTGAAACACATTCTTGTTTTCTGTTTTCTGTGTCTTTTTCCAGATTTGTGCCTTCAATCTTTGTTTCCATAGATTTAGGTTTGGGATTTGCCCTAGAACACATGAATCTTAGGAAAAACTGAAACGAATCCCCCTCTGATCTTCACGAATTCTTACCCCAGCGTGAATCTTAGGTTTTGCCGAGGTCTTCTAAACCATTATTTTCAATTCGTATACCTTCCCCTAAGCCGACGTCATGGGTATGTGGAAGCACAGGGTAGACACCCTGACAAAGTTAGAACACTTTAGGCGAGAGTTTTCCATCCCTGCCGACGTCCATCTGAGGTTGGCTGGGAAGGATGACTCCATCATGCCCATAACTGATTCTATGCATTTCCCTGTTGTAGCTTTTATTGAGTATGGTCTTAGGCTCCCACTCGACATCCTCTTCCGTGAGATAATCCACTATTATAAATTGAACCCAATGCAGCTTGCCATCAATTCTTACCGAGTCATAAATGGTATAATAGCCTTAGCCAAACAAGAGAGTGCTAGGGTTACCTTAGCCGACATCCAATACTGTTACACCATGTGTAGCCTTAAAAAAGAGAAAGGCTATATTTACTACCTCAAGCCGAGGTCCACAGAGTATAAAATCGTCGCCAACCTCCCAGACTCTAACAAGGGAGCCGGGGATGATTACTTCATTATCTTGGGGAACTGGGAGTTCGCTCCAGATGAGGACCTCCACCTCTACCCATTTCTTCGAACAGTTTTTGTTGAGGGTAATGGTAAGAGCCCAGTGTTTAGTCTTACTTGTTTTTAAAGTCTTCAATACTTCATTTGTTTCTAATGTCTGTTTTTCTTGCAGCTCTTCCTCAACCAGAAAAAGGCTTCCGCAAGTCCTTTTTCCCCAGCAAGGGTTTGAAGAAGCTGTTGGATTTGCCAGTCCACAAGTGCAGAGCTTCTTTGGTACTCAACTTCATCCCGACCTACAAGTCAGTACTCCCTGACGTCCCAAAGAGGAAGAAAAACCCTTCTCCTCCTTCTGCCACAACTCCTCCAATAGTATCCTTATCTCGGCAAGATCAAGGGTCAACTTCAGATCCAGTAGAGCAACCATCCACCTCTACTTCACAACTGATCCCACCATCCTAACACCGACGTCGATGATGAACTGTTTTTGCTGCTGAGATGGGCCGCCAGAAAGCAGTCGCTAAAGACCTCTTGGCCAACATTACATCCACCGTTGATGCCCAACCAGCGTAGTCCCAGCCTTCTCCAAAGTCAAAGCCAAAAAGAATAAAGAAAGCTCAGCCAAAGGAAACGGTGACTCAGATTGATACTGAGGAAACCTTGCCAATTTCAAAATTGGCTGAGAGTGAGAAGACCTCTTCTGCTGCTGAGAAGAGGCCTGCCGATGCTGAACCATCTCAATCAACTCAGTCTAAAAGGCCAAGGTCAGAGTTAGCCACAGCGTCGGGCTCCATGAAGTCTGGTGCCCCCTGGGCTCCACCCATTACTTTGGAGGACAGGCCGGTCTTTGTTGATGATAGTGCCGACGACGTCAACGTCGATGTTGCACTTACTACAGCCTTGCTCCTCCCTGGGGATCTTGACCGCAACGCCGAGATGACTGAGTATGAAAACTTCGCCTTGATGCTACAACACTTTGCTAAAGTAAGCCCCTTTATTCGGTAATTTTTCTTTCTTTCTTTTTTTCATACTTAGAAAATTTTCTTATAACTTCTACTCTGTCCACTTTTCTTCAGGCAATCCAGCACGCCCACTCCTTCTCAGTGCAATTTTTGAGACAAGGAAGGTGTTGGCTGACAAGACTAGGGAGGTTACTAGTCTACAGAAGGCCGACAAAAGGGCCGAGGCAAAAATGAAGACTTTGGAAGACCAGGCCGAGGCCGCTTGTAGACGTCCCCGAACGCATCCCGGGGGAAGGGAGTGCGAGTCCCCCCCGTTCTGGTTCGATATTGGGTCTACTACAGTTCGAAGGACTCAAATGTCACGGTTCTCAATCTTGAACCGAAGAGTCCAAATCCGGCAAATCGTTTTGAAAACAGATTTTTTGGAAGAAGTGCCAAACATGGACTGCTTCGCCAGATACAGAATCGCCACCTAAATATTTTAAAATAGGAAATTTAGGAAACCCTGACTCGGTGCCAAAGGCCACGTGTCCGTCATCACCAAAGTTGCCTCGGCTCGGGAACTTGGGTACGATTGGGGAATGTCACTTCGTGAGCACCCCCGCTCGCCCGGTCAAAGACCGGCCTCTACTAACCATGATATCTGATTTTGAAAACATTGTATGTTCTTATTCCGGTTATTAGCCTAGGTTACTACGTGATGCGCACAGCATACAAGTATAGGCTGAGCCGCCTGAATTGGAACAAAACACTTCATGTCTGTTTGTTTGAAAATGGTTTGATGGTGCTACCCGCAGGTAGGCTAAGACGTGGATTTGCCACCCTCAGGTGGGCTTAGAAAATATGATTTTACCACTATCTAGTGGGCTTAAAACAAACATTTGATGAATTGTTCCAATTCAAGTAACTCAACCTCCACCCACAGGCATTCAAGGCAGTTATATCACGTAAGCATTTAGCCTCATGGTAAGCATGCTATCATGGCAACATTCACACGCATGCAAGGATGCTAAAGCATAAAACTCACCGAGTACTCCAAGCCAAAACAGAAAACTGATTAGGAATCATGAAATGATCTTACATATACAGAATTGCCTAATGCAACACATGCAAAGATGCAAACTATAGCGGGCTCGGCTATTCTAAACATGGCATATGGAATGCTACAACTAACACGTATTCAATTTGGAATTGAAATACAAATGCAGTTTGTATGATGCGCCGAGCCCGGTGCGTGCAAAACATATGAATGATGCAAACATGCTGTCATACTGTATGCTAATTGAAATATGCCCTATATCTAACCATCGTAAGCGGGTAAATAAAAGGGAGAAAGAAGTGGGGGTTGGAAGACATACATCACACTCACCCACACTTATTACAATTATGCCCTCGCGCAGAGGGTCCGAATAAAATAATACAGTCCCAAATAAAAGAATAATACAGTCTGAAATATACAGTCCGAATAACAAATATACAAATTCCTAATTAATCATCAAATTAAACAAGAAAGCTGTAAAATTGGCGTGCAAGCCAGGGGGCTGCCTTGACTCTGCTCCGGATAATGAAATGATGCATGTTGGGCTGCCTTGCGCGGAAATCCACTGGGATGCCCCAATTAGCCTCTGTTTGCGATGTTTCTCGAAATGCGTGCCAGACTCCGAAAAGTTGCTGATTCTTCATTTTGCTGCAACAGAGAGCAGGAGAGGGGCATAGCAATGTATTTCATAAATATATGCATGCCTCGATTCTCGTGCCACCAATCACGTATCTCGATGCATGATGGCCGAGGAACCGAATTGCACAACTCAATATAGGATGAATGCACATGAATGCTACAACAAAAACCTAACTCTATCATGGGTGATCCGGAGTGTCGGTGACTTGGGAATTGGGACCCGTTTCGTCGCTCGAAGTGCGAAACGTGCCCCGTTTCCCGTGCCCGAGCTAACTCGTATCCCGAACACGATGCAATATGCATGATATGCATGAAGTGTAGCTAATATGCAATCCTAACATACACAATGCTATGAAAATGAGATGCCTCGGAACTCGTGCACACGGGCACGCAAACCGAGGAAGTGATCCTAAGGCATAAAATGGCATACGCAATGCAATTGGACTTACACTAACATGAGGGGGTCTCAGCCACACTCACATAAGAGGCCGGCGGATAAAAGTGAAGTGCCTCGAAATGCGTGCACACGGGCGCGCAAACTGAGGCGATGACATAAAGACATAAAACGGCCTGAAATATGATATACAATGAGACTAAAATAAGATGTCTCGAAATGCGTGCCCACGGGCACGCAAACTGAGAAAATGGCATACACAATGCGAAGATGCTAAAATGAGATATGCGATGCATAATGGGCTTACACCAACATGAGAGGGCCTCAGCCACACTCATACAGGAAGCCGGGAGATGAAAATGAAGTGCCTCGAAATACGTGCACACGGGCGCGCAAACCGAGGCAATGGCATACGGAATGCAATGAGACTAAGATGACATAAACAATGCAAAATGGACTTACACTAACATGAGAGGGCCTCAGCCACACTCACATAAGAAGCCGGGAGATGAAAATGAAGTGCCTCGAAATGCGTGCATACGGGCGCGCAAACCGAGGCAATGGCATACGAAATGCAATGAGACTAAGATGACATAAACATTGCAAAATGGACTTACACTAACATGAGAGGGCCTCAGCCACACTCACTTGAGAGGCCGAGAGATGAAAATAAAGTGCCTCGAAATGCGTGCACGTGGGCACGCAAACCAAGGCAATGGTACTAAAGTATGAAATGGCATTCCAAATGCAGATTGGACTTATACCAATATGAGAGGGCCTCAGCCACACTCACATAAGAGGCCGTGAGATGAAAAATGAAGTGCCTCGAAGTGCACGCACATGGGCACGCAAACCGAGGCAATGGCCCTAAGGCACAAAATGACATGGAAAATGATATGCAAACATGCAAATGGAATTTCAGCACTCACAAATGATGCAAAACAGTCCCGAAAGGTGGGCAAATGACACCAAATGCACGGAACGGTCCCGAAATGCGATATTAAGCACCCGAAATGGCCTACAGCCATACTAAACATGCATAATTGGTACATGACATGCAAAATAGTAGCAAGGCAGCCCCAAAATAGCATTTTTTACAATACAAAACATGGCAAAATAGTGAGCATAGATGGGACAACAATGGCATGCAAAAATGGCTCCACAAGGGAGGCTATGAAGCAAGTGATACATGCAATGCCCAAACAGAAAAATACCCTTCTACAACACTGAAGAGGGACTAAAAATATGAACATTTACAGTAGAAGAAATCCCCCAACTCAGTATGAAAACATGCTAAAAATGTCATGCAAGAACTAGGATACATAAGGCTATAACATGAGGTACCCCAAAAATTTGTCAAACCAGAAAAGACCCTTAATGAAATATGAAAAGAAGGCCAAAATATGACTCTTTCTAGTTCTGATGATGGCCGAAAACAGAAGCTAGATAAACTTAAAAAAGCATGCAAAAATGGGGGTCAAAGAGGGGTATAATGACAAGTATAACATGGAGACCCCCAAAAAGGTTGATCCCTTCGACAATGTTGTATAGGGCATATAAGAGGATATTGAAACAAGTGCAAGATGGAGGGCTCAAATAGGGTTGATCCCTTGAACAAAAATGAAGAATAGCTCAAAAAAAGCCCCCTTTCAGTTCTGGTCGGATCCCAAAACAATAAGAAAATAGGCTTAAGAAATGAGGCAAGAAAGTGCTGCAAAAGAGGGAAATGGAGCCTTACCCTTGTAGACAAGTCTTGGCTCCCTTTTGCTTGAAGAATGGATGCCTCCTAGCTGCTGGAAAGCTCTCCTAGCTGCTGGAATGGTGTTGTGATGATAGGGCTTGGAGATGATGAAGAAATGGCCCCAAAACTTGAAAATCGGGAACCGAGGCACACGGCCTGACGGCTTCGAAAACCGGGAACCGGGCTCCGAAATGGGCAAAATGGCCTACGGGCACGAAATGTAGCCCACGGCCACTGAGAGATGGTCTACGAGACCTCTCCCTCCCTTCAAGAAAAGAAAACAGAGAAAACCGAGTCTGGTTCGCAAACCGAGACGAGGCACAGAAGAGAGTTCGGGAGTTCGGAGGCAGGGCGCACGGCCGCGACTCTGAGACTTCTGAACGAGCACGATATGCAACATCACCAAGCGCTCAATCGGTGACGTCTGAGTCTTAAGGTCGGTCAAAAATGGGGTGTCTACACCGCTGTCAAAGCTAAGGATGATGCCGAAGAAAAAGCGGGTGCCGCTGAGGCCATTAACAAAGTTCTTGAGGCCTAGAGGAAAGAAGCCGAAGAAAAGACGGCTGTGGCCCAGAAAGAGTTGCAGCATGCCCTGGCCACAAAAGACGCCGAGCTCAAGGCCGCCGATGAGAAGGGATACAGTGAGGGGGTGGCTGATGTCACAGCGGACTATGAGAAACAGGTGAAACAGGCATGCAACAAGGGTTTCACCCTTGGTTGGATGGCTGCACTAAAAAAGCTTAGAGTCCCCGAGGACTCCCCCCTCAGGAGCACTAACGTTCTCGCTCTGCCATTTCGCCCAACTCCAAGCCAATTCGACGACGATTTTGAGTCTGAGGAGGAAGCTTTGGCGAGGAATTCAAAGGAAGCTGCTGGGGCCAAGTCCCCTATTCCAAATGAGCAAGTCCTGGACTTGACTCAAGATGGGGAGAGTGAGGAGGTTCCCAAAGATGTTACTCCTAAGAAGGCAACATCGGACACGCCTATTGCCGATAAGAGCCTCAACCAAACCATTGGAGAAATTGACGCCGAGCACACGATTGAAAAGGCGGCCGACATGTCTTCTCAGCAGTCTTTCGAGCTCCAGACCCAACCTGCTGAAGAATCTTAGTTTTGATGTTCTCTTTCTTTTCTTTTTTTGTACCTTGTACTTTTTCTTTCCCTGGAACAATGTTAGCTCTTCACATGGCCGATGTGCCTTCTTTTGAATATAAACACAACTTCTTTTTTTGAATGCTTGTATGTTTGTCTTCTTTATATGACTATACTTGGAACAATTTGGATATCTTCAATATACACCTTAGTCTGTGCAACCTTCTTGGGGTGATATACCTCGGTTATACAAACCAATGGTTTACCTCGGCAAGTACATAATTACTTCTTTTGGTACAACCTTGGTCTCAACTTGTAAATTTTTCACAAAAATTTCAACAAATGTTCAACATATCCTTAGTTTAACTTCAACTTGTAAATTTTTCCCAAATTTCAACAAGTGTTAAACATGATCTCGGTTTAACTTCAACTTGTAAATTTTTCACAAATTTCAACAAGTGTTAAACATGATCTCGGTTTAACTTTAACTTGTAAATTTTTCCCAAATTTTAACAAGTGTTAAACATGATCTCGGTTTAACTTCAATTTGTAAATTTTTCACAAATTTCAACAAGTATTAAAACCATTTTCCAACTCTCTGCCCCCTAATGTGAACTTAAGTTCCACTTGGGTTCTCATTATGCATGTATTCCAGAAACATCGGCAAGTATCATATTAGTCACAAGTGTAAAAGAAGAATCAAGCTAAAATTGTATTTGTTACTTCGGCAAATAACAAAGAACAAGAAAATCTAATGATAAAAAAATTTCAAATTGCAAGTATTCCAGGGCCTTGGTAACTCTTTGCCCTCATTATCTTCAAGTCGATACCTATTGCCCAATACCGAGATGATTCTATAGGGTCCCTCCCAATTTGGGCCAAGCTTGCCCTCTCTGGGATCCTTCTTGTTGCCGACGACTTTTCTCAATACGAGGTCAACGACTTGAAACTCCCTTGGGTTGACCTTCTTATTATAAGTCATGGCAAGCTACTGCTGGTATGCTGCCAACTGAATTGCAGTTCTCTTCCTTCTTTCTTCTAGTAGATCCAGATCTCGGGCTAATAATACATCATTAGTCCCATTTTCTACTCCCTGGGTTCTGATTCCTGGGATGCCGACTTCTAGAGGAATGACTACTTCTGTGCCATAAGCCATGGCAAATTGGGATTCCCCAGTTGATCTTCTCGGATACCAGTACTACTCCTGTCCCTGCTCCTTGTCGGTTTGAACTCCCATCAACAAATAGTCGAAAAGAGTCATCGATGTAAATGCTACAGGGCCTGAGTTTGTCCTCCTTCCTTTGTTCCGTTGCCTTCGGCTGGGCTCCTCTTTGTTCGCTTGGACCTCATTCACCTCGGCTCAATGGAGCCCGGTTTATGGTGGATCCTGGTGTGAACTCGGCCACGAAGTCGGCCAAGACTTGGCCTTTGATTGCTGTTCTGGGTCTGTATTCCAGGTCATACTGGCCCAAGGCCACTGCCCAACTGGCGATTCTGCCTGTCAGGTCTCCTTACTGCAATAGGAACTTCAAAGGGTGTTCAGTTAGCACCACAATTTTGTGGGCTTGAAAGTAATGGTTCAACTTTTGAAGCCACTACTAAGGCCAGTGTTAACTTCTCCAAAGGTAAATACTTGGTTTCTGCATCAGCCACGGTTTTGTTTACATAATAAACAACCCTTTGTTCCCCTTTTTCTTCTCGGATTACCACTGCACTTACCGCATGCTTTGAAACTGCTAAGTACAGGAACATCTCCTCTCTAGGTTTTGGATTTGAGAGAATTGGAGCCATGGTCAAATACTTCTTCAAGTCGGCCAAGGCTTCTTCACACTCTTCTGTCCATAAGAAGTCTGTAGCCTTGTTCACTAAGTTGAAGAAGGGTTTGCATTTGTCAGAACTTCTGCTTATGAACCTATTCAGGGCTGCGGCCCTTCCAGTCAACATCTAAACTTGCTTCACCGATGTTGAGCTTTTCAGTTCTAGGATGGCCTTGATCTGATCTGGGCTGGCCTCAATGCCCCTTCTGATCACCAATTATCCCAAGAACTTACCAGATCCAACTCCAAATGCACATTTCGATGCATTGAGTCGGAGCCGATATGTTTTTAGGATGTCAAAGACTGCCTTTAAGTCTTCTAGATGGTCCTTTGGTTCTTTGGTCTTCACGACCATGTCATCGATGTAAACTTTTACTATCCTGCCAATTAGATGTTTGAACATCTAGGTTACCAATCTCTGGCAAGTTGCTCCTGCGTTTTTCAACCCAAAAGGCATCACTCTGTAGCAATACAACCCTTTTGGGGTGATAAACGATGTCTTCTCGTCATCTGGCGGGTCCATTGCTATCTGATGGTACACCCTGTAGGCATCTAGGAAGCTCATCCTTCCATGGCCTGAAGTGGCATCCACCAGTTGGTCAATCTTGGGTAAAGGAAAATTGTCTTTGGGACAGGCCTTGTTCAGGCTGGTAAAGTCCACGCAGACCCTCTATTTACTATTCTTTTTCTTCACCACCACTGTATTTGATAGCCATGTCGGGTAATTTACCTCTCGAATGGCTCGGGCCTCCAGAAGTCTGTCTACTTCCTCTTTCACTGCCTCAACATGCATCAATGTCGGTCTTCTTGCCCGTTGGATTACAGGTTTGGCCGACCTGTCTACGTTTAGTTTATGGCAAGTGACCTTGGGGTCAATGCTTGGCATTTCGTAAGGCATCCAGGCAAACACTTCGATATTTTCTCTCAAGAAAGCCTCCAGTTATTTTTGCTCTTCTTTGGCTAAGCCCGAGCTGAGAAGGAAGAAGTGTTCTTCGTCTCCCTGCTGGACGAGGATTTTCTTTAGGGCTTCTTCACTCTTATCGGCTAGCTCCTTGCCAACGTCCTCTAGGACCTCCACGTCCTCGTCTTCGATCTCTGCCCGTTCTAGCTCTCTTATGCTATAGGTGGATTTCATTGCTGCCATGGAGTAGTTTTTTGCCTGCAGCTGATCTCTTCTGACCTCTTCTATCCCATGCTCTGTTGGGAATCGCAATAGTTGATACAATGTTGAGGGAACAGCCCCCATTGCATGCAACCATGGCCTTCCCAGGATAACGTTATAAGGGGAGGGTGTGTCGATTATAGTGAACTTTGTCTTTATCTTCTTGGTGCTAGCCTGTACATCCAAGCTTACTGCTCTTAGTGGCCATGTCGGCGTTCCATTGAACCCGACCATTGATCGATTGGATTGCTCCATATCATCTGGGTGAAAGCCAAGCTCCTTGTAACATCTGACATACATGATGTCACAAGAACTGCCTTGGTCAATTATGATGCACTTCACTTGGCACTTCCCAACCTGGAGGGATACTACCAAGGCATCGTTGTACGGATGTTGTACCATCTCCAGGTCGGCTTCAGTAAAGGACACTATTGGTCCCTGGCACTCCTCGGACCGAGGTATTTTCTACCTGACCTAGTACACATGCAACAGGTGCTTTACCTTCTAGGTCTCCCCCCGTATTTCGTTCTCGTTGACCTTCGAGTGAATTACATTGATTACTCGAGGTCTGCCTGCCTGCGGTTGCTGTGCTGGGGGAGGTGGAGCTGCTGGTGCCTGAGGAAGTCTTGCTTGCTCTTCCCTTGTCCTAGCCTCATCTACAAGGTCCTTCAAATGGCCTTGCCTTACCAGGTCTTCTAGGTGTGACTTTAGGGCTCTGCAACCCGAAGTCAAATGCCCGTCTTCGTTATGGTAAGCATAATGCTTCCCAAGGCTTCTTTCCATAAACTCTCCTGGAACCCTTGCTGGTGCTCTGAAATAGGGTTAGGTTTGGATTTTATCGAGGACTTTGTGGATTGGGATTCAAAAAACTGTCGTGACTGCTTGTGCGGTTCTCAGTCCTATCTCTTGTTTGTTGGCTCCGTTGTTACCTCGGCCTCGCTTTGGCGAGCCGTTTTCTTTCTCTTGCTTTGTTGCCTTAATCCCTAGCGTGTCTTTCTCGGCTCTGGCGTATTTCTCAATTTTGTCCATGAGCTCCTCCATGCTTTTTGGCAATGTCTTTGCCAATGACTTTCGCAGTGCACAATCATCGTTTAGGCCGTTCTTGAAAGATACGACCTCCACCTCTTGGTTGCACTTGGGTATTCGGTTGAACACCTCATAATACCTTTTTGCGTAGGCCCTAAGGCCTTCATCCTCACTAATCCTCAGAGCCATCAGGGCGTCTACCCTTAATGGCTGTAGTTTGTTTGTCACGAATCTGGCCACGAACATCTCGGCCAGGCCTTCCCAGGTCTTCACACTTCCCTTTGGCAATTTGTGAAACCAATCCGACGCAATCTCCCCGAAGGATGAGGGGAACACCTTGCAGAGCAACGGCTCATTCCCAGTGTACAGTGCCATCGAGTTCAAGTATAATCTGACGTGAAAGTTGGGCTCCGACTTATCATCGTATATCTGGAACCTCGGCATACTGAATCTTTTTGGTGCCTCAAATTTGTCAAACTCCACCAAGCATGGTGTTCTCAGTTTAACAGGGGAAGTTACCTCGGTATTTTGTTGCTTCCTCTTGAGGTAATCTCTCAAGTCCTCCTTGGTCTGCCCAGGAGCTCGGCTATCTCCTGATTTCAATGTTTTAGGTGCACTGCTCTCAGCTTCGTTGTGAGCCCTTTTCGATCTTTCTCCAATGGTCGCATCGAAGCACAGCTCCTGTCTTTGAACATGCCAATGTTCTCTGGGGTCTGCCTCCTTGGTGCGATGTGTCCTTCGAGATTCTTTCCTTCTCGACTCTCCTCGCCCGACCTCCTTTGATGGCCGGTGAGAGTGTTTTTCGCTCCTGGCATGCTGGGGGGCTACAGGGATTGTTTTCTGCCCTCCCTCCAGGGCATTGCCCGCTGGAATCGGCGTGTCTTGCAGCAAGAACGGTGGCTGCATAACGTTATTCTACATCATGAAATTGACCATTGTTTGCAGGTCTGCCAATTTGTTCGCCATGGTCTTTACCTCATCGTCCCTCCGTAGGTATCTTTCTTTCCATACCTAGAGGTCATCCTCGTTGTAGTACTCGCTTTGGTTCGTTTTCTTTGGTACATCGCCTTCCTGGCCGACGTCCTTTCCTTCGTGATTTTTATCGTGAGTTTCTTCGTTGCAGTTGTCTCCTTCGACGTCAAGGTCAATAGGTCTCCCATTCCCAGTAGGAGTGTCGTCCCCAATCATCTCTTTATGTCCGTCGTTAGCCATCTATTCTCCTTTTCTTTCCACAGATGGCGCCAAATTGTGTGAGTAAATTTCTAACCACACTGCCAACTCAGTAATCAGCTGGAAAGCACTGGCAGAATAGATGGCGCCTGAATGACCTGCAGCAGAAAGAAGAGATTCCGGCGGTAGTTCGTCCACCCAGGGGCACTCTGATGATTAAGTTAGTAATCAAATATCTCCCAAAGATAATCAATAGTGCTTAATTCACTATTCTGAATATAAATTGCGTACCTTCGATCCATTGGGGGTGCTTATCTTTTATAGCCAACTCGATCCTAGTCCTAATAGAAGCCTAGCTTCAATAGACTTCTGCTCAGTGCTTATCCTGGAGTCTCCAATAGATAAAGATAAACTCCCTAAGAGCTTTATCCTTATCCAGGCTGAGTTCCTTCCTCATTCTAGGACTCTTGTCCCTTATCCGCTTATCCCAGATTCTGATATCTTCGGAGATAACCTCGGCCTATCCAAGATCACCTCGGCGTCATGACCAGGACACGTGACACCTTGGCTGACACGTCAGCGTCACCTTAGCCACGTGTTGGTACTCAGAAAATATATCCCCATAATATATATATATATATATATTATTGACTCTATATATTGTATATATATTGCTCATGTATGCTATATAGACTCGATAAATATATATATATATAATGATTAAAAGAGAAAATATGTTGTTGTTCAGGTCCGTGAAGTTTATTACATGTTTTGTTTTGATGATTTGAATCATTTATTTTATCAAGTTCTTTATGTATATTATACACACAAGAAATTAAGTCGATCCGATAATCGTAACATATTTAATTTATCGCATTTGTCTCTAAAAAAATAGACGGCAAGTATATTTTTTAAAATAGACACATTGATTTTTTGAGTAACAAATGCGATAAATTAAATAAGTTATAAGTATCGAATTGACCTAATTTTTTGTGTGCATAATATATATGAAGAACCCGACAAAACAAATGGATTGAGTCGTTGAAACAGGATCCATAATGAATCCCATGAGCTCAAACAGCAGCCTCCCGTCCAGTTTGGACTGAAGAGAAGCCTTTCCCTAATTAAAAAATGGACAAACACAGATCTAGACATTATAAAAGACTAGTGTAGCTTTGGATCAGTAATTCTCCATGCTTATAAATTTTACTTTGAATTTTACCTATAAACTTTAATATGTGGTTCAAATTTATTCTGTAGATGGACTCTACAATACACTCATCTAATCTTAATCACATATTTTCATTCTTGGCAAAATTCTTTATACGTTTACTGATTTTAAATTGGAAGACTTACGGACATATCATGTAGAAAAATTAGCAACATTTTCATCAAACGCTGATAAAAGAAATTATAGCCTTGTTTGGTTTGGTTTTCAAAATCTATTTTCAAATTTGTCATAAAAAAGTCACAAATTATTAATTTAAAAAATTTATCACAAAAAAACCACTAATAAAAATTAAGTCTAATTATTGAAACTTCTTGATGATATTGCCTGTTTAATTGCCATAGTCTTGTTAAAGTCTCATTTACTTGTCAAAGCAAAGCAAAGTAACACTACTTTTTTTTTTTTTTTTGGACAGGAGCACCAATAATCCTCACACACTAGGCAATTTTTGACTAGGTGGAGGGTGTGGCCCTTTCAAATAGCACACACACCCCAACTTTCCACCGACACCACTAATTGATGAGAGTGAAACCTAGGCCCATTTCCATGTAATTAGAGAAAAAATTATTGAGAATTTATAATGTTAATTTAATTTTGGTGTGAATTTGAATCTCACTCAAAATTAAATTTGATTCATATTTATATATACTAGTTTACACAGGTCTGTGCAAGGCACAGGTTATTATTACAGTATATTTAAGTTGTGTATTTTGATAATTTTTTAAAAATTAAAATATTATTTTATAAAATTGAATAGAATATTTGATACTAGCAAAATCCTCTCACATGGATTGTAGAGATCTAACGAAGAGATGAGATTTGCCGTTGTAGATCTGCAAAGATGAGCATGATCGGTGCCACCCAATCGGGGTTGCCGGCTGGAGACACTCTAATGATAAAGTTAACCAAAATAGATCAAAGAGAGAAGATGAAGATTTAGGGAGTGTGTGTGCTTTGTAGCAGGGAAAATGAGGCATACGTTCATTTTATAGGATGCCCTCCTTTTATAGAGGGGGTGCGATATTTACTTGATGGGCGTCCTTCTTTGGGCTGGGCCTAATAAGCTGGTATATGTATTTTTTTTAGCTCCCACAATTACCCCAAAAATTTCATTGTCTGCGGTAGAGGGAATGAGAGTTTTTATTACTAAACTACGCTGTTCAAATACATGTTAAGTTTTTTGATAAAAAAACACTTTGGAAAAATGAATAAAAAGAATGGATAAATGACTATATGAATGCATGTATGCTTGAATGTATGTGCAAATATGTGTATAACGATATGTATATAAGGGAGAAGAGTGAGCTAAAACCACTAAGTAATACTAGTATAGAGAGGTTAAATGAATGATGTTTAACATAGGGACCCCTTAGGTCTACATTCGATATATAGTGATTCTGGCTTTGACTCGTTATCTATTGTATTCCGGATTTGGGTTGGTATGATTTAGAATGGTTATTCATGTCTTGTTTCCCTTGTCTCCCATTTATTTTGGTTATCGGGTTATAGTTGTGCATTTGGAACAGGTTGGTTGCTTGTTTCTTTCCAAACCTGTGTTGCCCAGATTTTGGCTCTTGTGCTAGAGCGGGCATTCTTGCGCTTGAGCGGGCTTCACAAATTTTGCCCCTCCGCTCGAGTGGCCATTCTTGCGCTCGAGCAGGAATTGTCAACCTTTAGTATTTTTGAAGTTCTGCAAATACTAGGAGTTTGCATTGGACGCTCGAACATCCAGTCTCACGCTCGAGTGGGGACCTTCATTTGCAGAACTTCTGGAAATGTGCATTCCACGCTCGAGTGCCACTTTTCACGCTCGAGCGGAACTTTGTGTCTGACGCTCGAACGGGGCTTTTCACGCTCAAGCGAACTGCGTGTATAACAGTCTAAGAAGATGACATTTTGAATCACTTTTTCTTCTTCTTCTCTCTCTCTCTCTCTCTAAAACTTTCCAAAAAGCTTGTTCTTAAGTCTCTCTCTCTTTCTAAAAATTCACCTTCTCTCTTAGATTTCATTTAGATCCATCGATCTTTTCACCCTAGTGCCTTTAAGAAAAAGGTAGAGCTCGTCAAGATCTACATTTTGATCAGAATAGAAGTGGGTTTTCGGTGTTCTTGGAGTTTCTTTCTTGCATGGCTCATTTTCTTCCTTTGAGGTAGGGATTCTTTTTATACCTTCATATGATATTTAGTTTAGTTATTGTCTCTTGTGTAACAATGGTGTGATTTGGGGATGTTTTGAACAAACCTAGGATTTAGAAGCAAAAATGAAAAGAGCGGATTTGGGTGAAGATGAAATAAATGCTTGTGGGGTTTGAAAATGATGTTGTGTTATATCAAATTTGATGATTTTGGCACTTAACTAATATTTGGAAAAAAATAGGGGAATTACCCTAATTGGATTAAACTATTATTTTATACAAATATTGTAAATTGTTATTGAAAATGTAGAATTGGATGATCATTGATATAAATGGTGGAATGGGACATGTATTATTTCACACCTTTGGAAGTTTTGAATAAACTATCTGTTTGAGAATGAATATCTGTTTAGAGATAATTATATTGGGCTATCGGTGGAGGATAGCTTTAATTGTTGTAGAAATTACATGTGGATTAGGAGAATTGAAACTAATCTTTTCAAGGTTGTCATTGAGTATGGCCGTGTTTATATACATTGTATATGTATGTTTGTTGGGAGTGGAAAGAGGATGTACACCATGTTTGATTATATGTTTATATACATTGCATATGTATGGATGATTGTTTGGGAGGAGAAAGGGGATGGACTCTATTATAATTAAGTTGGTCGGAGTGTCTTGGGTGAAAGTCCCGAAATTATATATGGGTGCCAAGCCCGCGGACGAAATATCCATAAAATGGCAATTGTAGTGCGTGTACCGCCTATGTTTACATGGGTCCCGTTTGACGGTTGCCCGCGGACGAAATATTCGTGAAATGGAAGTTTGAAGTGTTTATGCATATGTGTTATGTGAATTGGAAGTAATTGAGTTGTAGTCTCAGTTCGGTTATTGTGAGATAAGGAAATTGACTCATGAATTGAGAAAGATAAGTAATCGAAATGTGAATTGAAAGTAAGTGGATTAAGACTTGAAATTGATACCTTATGAGTATATAATGTTGTGAAAAGTTTTACCACATGCATTGTTTATGCACTTGTACTTATACCTTTGCTAAGTTTCATGTACTGTGTTAGATGATTTCTACTGGACTGTGGCTCATCCTATTTGGGAATAACATTTTCAGGTAATAATGGCATGCCTCCTCCAAGGCAATAGCATGGAGGGGATCTTTGGGAAGTAAGAGCTTCATGTTTTTGTTTTTGTTTTTGTTTTGTTTTGTTTTGTTTTTTTTTTGTTTTTTTTTTTTGTGTTTTTGTTTTTTTTGTTTTTTTGTTTTTGTATAGCCTAGGGCTAAATATGTATTGAGCGAAACTCATTTTGTTGTAACCAAGTCAAGGCTTGGAAAGGTGTAAGCCAATAGGGCATTTATTTATATTAAACTCTTTTGTATCTTTAACTTCATGTAATGAAATGACTATTTACTATGATGTATGCGATTATTAATGTATGTTTTGGGTTGTATCTATTGTGTATTTTGGGGCGTTACACGATATCTTTGTAACAATGGGCCACAGTATTGTTACCCCAGGGTGAAGGCCGTTGGCCACGGTATTATAATCCCCAGGCGAAGGTCGTAGGCCGCGGTATTATATCCCCCAGGCAAGGGCTATACTAAGGATACCACAATTACTATATGTATGCTTTGGTCCGAATTCGAAGATTTTTGCTGATGGTGCTTCGTGCCGAGTGCGAAGATTGTGCCGTATTTGGAGACGTATGCTGATTTGCCAACATTGCAAGGATTTTGTATAATGCATTGATTGCCTATACCAAATGAGGTAGACTTGTTAATCACAAATAAGTGAAAAATGGAAAAAAGTACGCCAATGGTTAAGCATTAAAAAATAACATTGTAGCATTGTGCCGTTGTAAGGAGTTGCCGAGTAGAATTTGGAAGCAAATTGCTGATTTCTTTGAGTTAAGTTTCTTGAGTCTCTTGACTCTCTTTTTTCCCATATATATTTTGGTATGGAATTTGCAAAATCAGATCATATGGATGTCTTTAGAAGGCACCAAATAGTTGGAAACAACTATTGTATCTTTGTAATCGGACTCCTGATGGCATAGTTTTAGCCAAAATAGAGCTGATGGCTCAGATCGATTGAGAATTGTGCTCTGCGAAGCAATGGATAATTGCTTTTATATTGTTGAGTTGGCAAAAAATAAAGGAAAATATCATTGCCGACAAGATTTGAACTTGCACCCTTGTGATGAATAAATAAGACTTAACCCCTTGGCCACCACAAATCTCTTTGTTAGTATTTGACAAGATATATAATTGAACTTGATTGTGATAGGATGTAACTTAGCCATAATGCACTGAATAGTTTCTTACATGTGCCAACTTTGGGTCATCTTCTCCAATTGGAGTGAAATTGCTCGACAAAGTTCAACTAGCTTCGTACGGCTTCGTTTTAGCTTCGATTTCGATGCAGTTTGTGGTGTCAGACTCGGCTTAATGAGTACTTCACGTTGGTATGGCCAAAACTTGATTTCAACAACTTTGAAAACTTTAGTGTTATGAAAATGTGGTCCATTTTGGTTACTTCTTGGCTCCTCGGGTTGGTGGGTTTGGACTCCTTGAGTTGACGCGAATCCTCTCGTATATTCAGGTGTTGATTTTGACAAGCCGAGATGCTAGTTCTATGCCCAGGTAGTAAACATGAGATTTTTGCCGAATAGGTAGATAAGTTAATAATTGTAGTTTTGTGCCGAGAATGTCCAATGTTGTGGAGCATGTTACCGTGTGTGTCTGAGTAGTCTTGTCGAGTAAGCAATGGTGAGCCAAATAATGTTGACAAGCAATGTTAGTTGAATAATTTTGCTGAGTACGCAAGGAGGACGGTATAGCATAGGCAAATTTGAAGCTTCCATGAATGCCGAAGAAGATAGACGGGATGATCATTGCCGAGGAGTATGGCGATGGAGTTGTGGAGCGACTACACATTCAAGGTGGTAGCTACTCGACATTAATGTGGCACTACCGACTGACCAGTGTTGATGTTGCCGAGTAATGATGTTTTACCGAATAATGATGTTGCTGAATTGTGGGTTATATTGTCAAATTGTCAAGCATTATATATAATCACTATGCCGAGTAAGCAATCTCATCGGGCTTTATTACTGTAATTTGACTCTTTGATATTGTCGAATAGGCGTACTTGTGATAGCCGAATCTTGAGTCTGAGATTATGATCACTACATAAGGATTTTGTTGGTGACCCAACAAGCTTGCGATGGCTATTGTCAAAGATTTTGTTCATTGAAATGGATTGCTTAGATAATGTTTCCAATGCTCCTGTTCGGCAACCTTCGTATTTGTTGATCTTGCTGAATAATGTTGTTGACCTAATCATAATGTTTCAAGCCATCTCCATGCAAACCTTAATAAGGTCCACACCTTTATGCATGTAAACAATAAATTCATTAAATTATATTGGAGATATAGATTTAGAAAATAGTAAACTCAAAAATATCAGGATCTGCTCATTGTAATTAAAATTCTCTAGATTATTTAATTTTATGTTCAGACATCTCATTCCGCTTTTGTTTGGATGCTGTGGGATCTCCGAAAATTGACCAAAAATAAAATTGTACTATTACTTTTTTTTTTTTTGTTCGGTTCTTGTCCTCAGCTAAAGTGTGGTTAGCAAAAGAATGTGCATGGTGTGGGAATGTGCTTCGGCAAAAGAGCTTGGTGTTTCACGTTGTTGAATATGCACTCGACGGCAAATAATCGAGGTCGTTCTCGTTGCCAAAGAATGGAGCTTGGGGTTATATATCTGCCAAGTAGCTTTGTAGCTTTGCCGAGCAATTTGCTATGAGTCGTGACATTTCTGAAATGCATATGCATGGGCCTGAACGCCGAATATAAATCGGGGCTATAACGCTGCCGAGCAGCCTTGTTGAGTTGCCGACCAGCCCCATTTGTTTTTAAACTCATGACCTTAATGGTGTATGAACTTCAGTCTTTCGCTTTTGGGGATGAGTTTGATGATTAACCACGGCCACTGATTGCTCGGGTTCAAGTTTCTTGTTGAGTGATGTTGCTGATGAGCTTTCTAAAGAGAGAATCTAGGTCCAGACTTGGGTCTTCTTGTTCTTCAGCTACACATGGCAATGGTGTTGTCAAACTACTTTGCAGTGGGTAAGTGGATCACTTGTGTTGACATTACTTCGGTTTCCACGACCATCCTCTTGGTGCTTGCCGAGCTTGACCCAACTATTGGTGCTAATCAACACTCCTCTTAGCTTGCCGAAACACTTGGTCGACGTCTATCATCAAAGAAATGGTGTACTGAACTCTAGCTGTAAACATCTTCTAGCAAGGCATAATATTTGTAATTAAATTGAAGATTATATGCATATATGTATATAGAAATCATACTAAAGACAATAGTTATTCAAAGAGAAAAGGATAGAGGTTCCATTTTAGAAGTGGGATTCCCTAGTATAGCACTTATATGGTATGTTGTGTGATTGGGTAACAAACTGAGGAATGATGGGTTGGGGTCGGAGTTATTGAATTGTTGTTGATCGGATTGGAACTCGGCGAGTCGGCCATAAGGATGACTACAGCGTTGCCGAACTGAAGTTGTGGTGAGTCCACCATTCGGCTTGTTTGAACCACAACACAATTCTATAATTCCTGCTAATTGTTAACACATGCACATGTATATATATTCCAAGAATCAACTTTTGCGAGGCAATAATTTAATAAATAAAGTCCCAGGGTGAGTTTGGCTGGGTAACCCTTTTTGTAAGGCCGAAAAGATGTTCTCACAAAGAAAAGTGTGAAGCCCATTTTTAGAGAGAAAATCTAGACTCAATTGTAGATCCACTACTTTCGTCTCGTTGTTTTAACTTTTCTAAACAAAATTAATATTTATTTGACAAAATCTGTGAGCATAAATATATAGACATATACATATATATACACACTAATATTTAGAAACATAATCAAAAAGGGATAAGACAAAGACCCAGCTATAGATAGTACACTAGTCCGAGCTTCTCAAGGGTGGTGTTTGCTCTACTCTTCATTGAATTCTCAAACGATTCTCACATACGGCGCCAATTGTGAGACTAGAAGAATCCTCTCACATAGATTGTGGAGATCCAACGAAGAGAAGAGTTTTGCCCTTGTAGTTCTACAAAGATGAGCATGATCAGCACCACCCAACCGGGGTTACCGACTAGAGACACTCCGATGATAAAGTTAGCCAAAATAGATCAAAGAGAGAAAATGAAGATTTCGAGAGTGTGTGTGCTCTATTTCAGAGAAAATGAGGCATACCTTCATTCCGTATAGGATGCCCTCCTTTTATAGAGGGGATGCGATATTTACTTGATAGGCTCCTGTAGACACCCCATTTTTGACCGACCTTAAGACTCAGACGTCACCGGTTGAGCGCTCGGTGATGTTGCATGTTGTGCTCGTTCAGAAGTCTCAGAGTCGCGGCCGTGCGCCCTGCCTCCGGGCTTCCGAACTCTCTTCTGTGTCTTGTCTCGGTTTGCGAACCAGACTCGGTTTTCTCTGTTTTCTTTCCTGAGGGGAGGGAATGGTCCCGTAGACTATCTCCCAGTGGCCGTGAGCTACTTTTTGTGGCCGTAGGCCATTTCGCCCATTTCGGAGCCCGGTTCCCGGTTTTCGGAGCCGTCAGGCCGTATGCCTCGGTTCGGGACCGCCCAACCATCTCCGATTTCTCCGGTTTTTGGAAAGTGCCTCTGTTTTATCATACTGAGGAACACTGGGGCCTCTGATGCCCACTTCGTGGCCGAATGCCACTTTCGGTGCCTGCAGCCCATTTTCGGGACCCCGAACCTGGCGGTTTGGGCCCCGAGCATTCATTTTGCATCGGTTTTTGTTCAATTTTGGCAGGTACCTCTGTTTTAGCATCAAGAAGATCACTGGAGGGTGGGAGGCCAGCAATTGTCCCAGAAAACCAGTTTCGCTCCTCCGGCGCCCGTTTTGCTCACTTCCGGGCCAATGTTGAACACCCTAGGGATATTTTCTTCGAGCCGGGACTACATATCTGTGATGAGGGCACATGGGAGGAAACCAAAAAGTGGTGGTCGGCCAGTAATTGTGATTTTCAGTTTTGAGCCTCTCCTTCAAATGCAATGTTGTGAATCCTGTTTCAATGTTGCCAAATTCCAACCTTGGATCCCTGTTCTACACACATGAGAGGACACCAAAAAGTGGTGGTCGGCCAGTAATTGTGATTTTCATTTTTGAGCCTCTCCTTCAAGTTCTATGTTGTGACTCTTGTTTCAGTATTGCCAGATTCCAACCCTGGGGCCTTATTCTACACACTTGGGAGGACCCTAAAAAATGGTGGTCGGCCAGAAATTCTTAACTTCATTTTTGGGCCATGGCCGGCCGGCCTGGGTGAGTGGCCGGCCGGCCACCTTCTAAAAAGTTACCTGGTCGGCCAGCTTTCTGCTTTTCCACCCTTTACAGCTGTCCGGATATTTTTCAAAATATCCCAGCCGTCCGGGGGATATTTTGGGAGGGAAAGCTTGCCTCCATTTCCCTCCCCTTTTACACCCTTTCTTGCCTATTTAAGGGGCTGGACAGCTCCTTTGCTAGGGTTAGCAATTTTTATCTCAAAGCCTCTCTCCCAAACACCTTCATTTCCATAGCCAAAAACTCAAAAAATCTTCAAGGTACTAGGCCATTTCTTCATCAACTCCAAGCTCTATCATCACCATACCATTTCCAGCAGCAAGGGAAGAATTCCAGCAGCTAGGAAGCATCCATTCTTCAAGCAAAAGGGAGCCAAGAAGTTGTCTACAAGGGTAAGTCCTCTTTCCCTCTTTTCTAGCCCTATTTTTGGCTCATTTCTTAGACCTATTTGCTTGTGGTTTTGGGCTCCGAGATTAACTGGAAATGTCACTATTTTGAGGTGTTCTTCATGTTTGTTTGAGGTCTCAACATCATTTGGGGTCCCTATCTCATACTTGTTTCAATATCTCATCATATGCCATTTTTTTGCAAGCTTTCTTTGACTCATGAGTAATCTGATTTTGAACATGACATAAACTGTAAAAGTGCATATTTTGAGCCCCTCTTCAACATTGAAGAAGGGATCAACCTTGTTTGGTGAAAGCTAGTACCACCTCTCTTTGTGGCCCCTTTGGTGGCCCTATTTTGCATGGCATTTCTAGCATGATTTTATTCTGATTTTGAGGCTGCCACCTACTGTAAATATGCATATCTTGGGCTCCTCTTCAATGTTGTAGAAGGAAATTTTGCTTTTTGAATTTTCTATATACTACATGTCTCAATACCTCTCTTTGGTTCATTATTTTGCATGCTTTGTTAGGCTTATTTGGCTCCTGTTTTTAGCCTTCATCAGGCTTATAAAGTGCCTTATTTTGACCTATTCTTCATGTTTTGTTAAGGGTCTTAGGTCATTTGGTGTATGCTTTTGGTACCTTATGTTATAGCCCCTTTTGGCACATTATTTTGCATGCTATGTTTAGCATATCTACATACTGTTTTGGGGGATGTCATCTCTTGTAAATGTGCATATTTTTGGCCCCTCTTTAAAGTTGTAGAACTATGTTTTTCAGTTCGAGTAGTGTACATACCACTTGCTTTGTAATTCTCCTCTTTTCCCCCATTTTTGCAAGCTATTTTTACCATACTTGTGGTTGTTATTTATCCATGATTTGTACTGGAAAAATGTTAGTTTAGGGTCTTCCTTGCTACTGTTATACATGTTATGTCCATATCTTGCATGTTTAGTATAGCTATAGGCCATTTTGGGGGCTTAATATCGCATTTCGGGATGATCTCATGCATTGGTTGTCATTCCGTATCATTTTGGGGCTGTTTTCCCCTTTATTTAGGTGCTGAAATTTGGTTTTCATGCTTGCATATCATTTCCCGTGCCATTTCATGCCTTCGGGCCATGCCTGGGTTTGCGTGCCCGTGAGCACGCACTTCGAGGCACCTCCGTTTTATCCGACGGCATCTGATGTGAGTGTGGCTGAGGTCCACTCATGTTAGTATAAGCCCAATTTGCATTTCCATCTCATTTTATCATTGCCTCGGTTTGCGTGTCTGTGGGCACGCATTTCGAAGCACTTCATTCTTATCCGACGGCCTCCTATGTGAGTGAGCTGAGGCTCTCCCATGTTGGTGTAAGCCCATCGTGACATTCCGTATGCCATTTCATTTCATTTTATCATTACCTCGGTTTGCGTGCTTGTGGGTACGCATTTCAAGGCACTTCGGTTTTATCCGATTTCCATTTCATCATTGACTCGGTTTTCGTGCCTGTGGGCACGTATTTCGAGGCACTTCGATTTTATCCGATTTGCATTTCACATCGTGGCCTCGGTTTGCGTGCCCGCGTGCACGCTTTTCGAGGTATCTCATTTTTATCTCATTTTCCAGTATAGTGCATACCAGGTTGTATCTTAGATTGCATTCATGAATTTTCTCGGTTTGCGTGCCTGCGGGCACGCATTTCGAGACATCTCACTTTCATAGCATTGTGCATGCTATATCACATGTTAGCTGCATTTCATGCATACCATGCATATTGCATCGTGTTCGGGATAGACGTTAGCCCGGGCACGGGAAACGAGGTACATTCCATACTCCGAGTGGCGGAGTGTGTCTCAATTCCCAAGTCACCGACACTCCGGATTACCCATGATGGAGTTAGGTTTTGTTGTAGCATTCATCTGCATTCATCCTATATTGAGTTGTGCAATTCGGCTCCTCGGCCATCATGCATCGATATGCGTGATTGGTGGCACGAGGATCGAGGCATGCATATATTTGTGAAATACATTGCTATGCCCCTTTCCTGCTCTCTATTGCAGTAAAATGAAGAATCAGCAACTTTCTGGAGTTTGGCACGTATTTCAAGAAAAAGTGCAAACAGAGGCTAATTGGGGCATCGTCGTGGATTTCAGCGCCAAGACAGCCCAACATGCATCATTCATCAGAATCAAGGCAACCCCCTGGCCTGCGCGCCAGTTTACAGCTTTCTTAGTTAATTTGTAAATTAATTAGGAATCTGTATTATTTTGTATAATATTCGGACTGTAATATTCTTTTATTGGGACTGTATTATTTATTCGGACCCTCTGCGCGAGGGCAATGTTGTAATAAGGGTGTGTGAGTGTGATGTATGTCTTCCAACCCCCATTTCTTTCTCCCTTTTATTTACCTGCTTACGATGGTTAGATATAGGGCATATTTCAATTAGCATACAGTATGACAGCATGTTTGCATCATTCATCTGTTTTGCATGCATCGGGCTCGGCACATCATACAAACTGCATCTGTATTTCGATTCCAAAAATGAATACATGCTAACTGTAGCATTTCATATACCATGTTTAGAATAGCCGAGCCTGCTATAGTTGCATTTTGCATGTGTTGCATTAGGCATTTCAGCATATTTAGGATTCATGCATGATTTCTAATCGTTTTCTTGTTTTCGCTTGGAGTACTCGGTGAGTTTTATGCTTTAGCATCCTTGCATGCGTGTGAGTGTTCTCATGATTGCATGCTTACCATGAGGCTAAATGCTTATGTGATATAAACTGCCTTGAATGCCTGTGGATGGAGGTTGAGTTATCTGAATTGGGACAAATCACTAATTGTTTGTTTTAAGCCCACTAGATAGTGGCAAAATCATGTTTTCTAAGCCCACCCGAGGGTGGCAAATCCGCGTTTTAGCCTACCTGCGGGTAGCACCATCACACCATTTTCAAACAAACAAACATGAAATATTTTGTTCCAATTCAGACGGCCCAGTCTATACTTGTATGCTGTGCACATCACGTAGTAACCTAGGCTAATAACCGGAATAAGAACGCACAAAGTTTTCAAAAATAGATATCATGGTTAGTAGAGGCCGGTCTTTGACCGGGCGAGCGGGGGTGCTCACGATGTGACCTTCCCCAATCGTACCCAAGTTCCCGAGCCAACTTTGGTGATGACGGACACGTGGCCTTTGGCGCCGAGTTAGGGTTTCCTAAATTTCCCATTTTAAAAATATTTAGGTGGCGACTCTGTTATCTGACAAAGCAGTCCATGTTTGGCACTTCTTTCAAAAAATCTGTTTTTCTTCAAAACGATTTGCCAGAGTTGGACTCTTTGGTTCAGATTTAGAACCGCAACAAAATCGAGTCCGAACTGTAGCGAGGTCCCTCGCGGGCTTGTTACAGTTTCTGGTGACTCTGCTGGGGATTTAGAGAACTTGACTCGAACTCATGATATCTGGTTTTGACTACACTTGTGTGTTTCTTTGCATTGCATTTGCATTGGTGCGCCTAGGACACCGTGTTTGCCATCTGCTATTCCTGAGCGGTTTGCCGGAGGCTTGTCTTGTCAAGGCATGTCCATAAGGCTGACCGGTTACGGGCTCTGCCAGCATGGGAACACAAACCTCGGTTTTACCGGGGCACCCTTTTTGACCATTCGACCTAGTGCATATACGGATCCATAGTGACCATTCCAAACTAGGACAGGTTGCTTACCCGTTTATAGGTTGTTTGAAGCCGCTGCGTGCGTAATGAACCCCTAGTTCCTGACGAAATAGGACAGGGAAACCCTACCCCAACATAGGGGTGTTTTGGCTCTCACTTATCTGCTATGTGCTTGTTAGAGTGCGTCTCTACAGGGAATGTATGTATCAGTTGAGTTTGGGCATCAGGCCTGCGGGCATCATTCAGTATCTGAGAATCAGTTGTCTATGGATATCAGATTCAGTTTAGGGGAACAGTGATACGGGAACAGTGATCAGTGGTTGAGGACAGTGTATTTCCAGCTTATCCAACTGTGTGTTGTATGCCCGACTGTGTGTTGTGTGTATTTAAATTAAGCTGTTATGTTGCCCGTTTTTCTGGTCATTTATTTCCTTTTTGCTTTATTATCTTTTTGCTAGGGCAGGTTTATAGCACAATTGCTTCCGAGCCAGTCGATACTCCCCAAGCAATTTGGACACGAGGTCGCCGACTCAACCGATCCGAGGATCTAGTTGACGGACATCCAGTGTTCCACTCTTTACCCCCAGTCACTAGAAGAAGGCCGAGAAGGCACAGTGTGTCAGAGCACGGATCACCGGAACAGCAGTTTACTCTAGTGTCGGACAGTCGGGTTGAGATTCCTGTTTCTGCTATAGAGATACACTTGCCGGTTATTCAGATGGAACAACAAAATCCAACAATGGAGGCGATGATGCGCCAGATGAATGAAAGCATGAAACAAATGCAAGATGATGCTATCCGCCAGGCGGAATTTTCTAAACAGCAGGCCGCTGTCATGGCCCAGCAGTCTGAGCTGATCACCAGATTACAACAGCAGAACGCCGCATCTGCTTCACA